>CAVNYN010255600.1:0-19225 GCA_963692815.1 Nyctanthes arbor-tristis | reverse complement strand
CATGTCTTAAAGAATAACTCCACACCATTGACACCTACAGAGAGCTAATGCACTTAATTAATTTCTCAAGTTAAAACCAATGACTTTAAACCTTAAAATGTTTCATATCCTTCATATATCTCAAGAATTTCATAGACATGTCGTTTATATTGACAACTAGTCATTATCCCCTTTTTAAATTCATCACATGAAACTATTTATATACATATATATATATATATCAAAAACCCACTTGAGCATAATATAAAATTCCACTTACCTCTTGAAATCGATCAAAGTCGAAAAATCCAAATTGGTTAAAAGCTCACATCCTTAATTCGTGACTGAATCCCGTTCATTGCTCTCTCTCTTTTTTTGGGCTCAATTAGCTACTTCCCGGCTCCCTTTTCTCGGTCCCTCTCGTCTCTCTTGTCTGTCTGTTTCTTGTTTCTTTTTTTTTTCTATTATATTATATATATATATATATATATATTTATGTAATGCCAATTGGTTCCAATCCTCATGAGAAACTTCTGGACTCGCTTTGATTTCTTTGCATTTCATGTTTTTTTTAACACTTTAATCCTTAATTTTGTGTGCGTATTTAATTGGATCCTCATTTTTCACTCTATCACATGGAACGAAATATCAGGAAAATTGGGATGTCACAATGATAGACTATAAGTGCCTATCTTGATCCATTTGCAACAACTATTTAATTAAAAGTAATAAAAATGTATAATAAAAGAGAAAAATCTTATTAAATGAAAAAAAATAAATAGATCAATAGACGGATCAACAATTCGATCCGCATCATTCGACTAGCACATCGATTCGGTCCACCCCATATTGCTTTAGGCTTATCGTGGAGCAGATCAATCCAACATACTGTCATAATAAATTCTCATTGGTTAATTTTTTCTTTAAATGTAACCAAAATATGTTTTGTTTTAATTTTTTTATCTATTTCTTATTTATGAATTTTTAGTTCAATTAAAATTTAAGGGTATTATAGTCTATTTAAGTTAAAAATATTAGATTGCACCAAAAAATGTGATATTTGAGGTTACAATTGTCAAATTTCAAAGATTGTGATTAGATTGCACAATAATGTGAAAGGTTAGAGTTAGATAAAGATAATTAGCCTTTAACGAAACTGTAGTTTGTCAAATAAATATACAGAGATTTTATGAGATGACCAGAATACGTAAAAATTATTTATTTTTTTATTTTTTATTTTTTTAAATAGTTGTCAAAAAGTGAAACCATATAAAACTTAATGCTATGGATGTTTTACGCAGCGAAATGTTATTTTGAGAGTAAGAACGTCAGTGATTGGTAGGCGTGGACATTTTACACAAATTATGTTAAAGGTAGGTGGGGTGTTCAATCCAATTAGCTGCCCAATAATGTGTCTGTCATTTGTAAAAACTTGTTTATACAAAAAAATTGTAACATTCGTATGGCAGCATGCATCCACTGCACATGAATACATGCAGTTACGACGTGTGCATACACACAGTTATATGGAATATCGGATATTAAAATGACATTGTGCTAGAACATTATTGCTTTTTTGTAAATTAGTTGTATAAACTATTACTTGATAGTATATAATCGAGTCTTTCTAATGAGCTAGACCTGGCTCCTTGTACGGAGCCAGATGGCCCATTAAAATCATTCCACTCATTAGAAAATCATGTATCTAATTAGTTTCACATTTTTAAAGTTAAGAGTAATTTTCACTCTACGTCCCCAACGTTTCAATTTTGTTCCCATTCTTTTTTTAGACCTACTAAGTCCCTAACGTTTCATTAATTATCGCATTATGTTCTCAACATCACTATTCATTCCCTTCGAAATTACCCTAAAGTTAAATAGTAAGACTCAAGCAACCGTTTTTTAATTTTTTTAAAAAACCACACAATAACCCTTTCAAAAGAAAAAATACAATAAACATGGTATGTGACAATTTATAACAACTCGCTAATAAACTATTCTTAAAACGGTTAGTTTTGAACATCAATTTTAATTGTGGATGGACAAAAGTTTTTTTAGTATGTGCATATGGCACTATCATTCACGCATGTAGAATGTCAACAAATGTCCCTTCTTGAATTTAAAAAAAAAAAAAAAAATTATTGGCATGTCACATGTATAAACGATATCATAGTTCGTGGTGTATATGCCAGAAATTATTTTTTTCTGCGGATAGATTGTGTCCACTAATGACTTTTCACTGATAGTGGAAGACTTGACTTGTAAGTGCCACTGACCAGTCACTATACGCAAGCAATTCATATGAAAGTTCCTTAACCACAATTTCAGTTTAGTTTATTTTATGGGTAAATTTCACAAAAAGTCCCCGACCTTTGCAAAAAGTAATACTTTCATCTCTAACTTTTATTTTCAAAGATGTAAGTCCTCAACCTTTTAAAAATATATACAAAAGGTCCCTAAAGACAATTTTTATCCATTTTCACATTTATATGCATACAAAATAACCATTTTACCCTCGTTGTAAGAAATAAATTGAAATTAGTACAAAAACCTTTTGAAAAATTCAATAGGTTTAAATAAAAGAAGAGTAATTTACAGCTAGCGTCCCCAACCTTTCAAGTTTATTGAGATTATGTCCTAAATCTTTAATTTTCGTTTTGGAGGCCCCTAAGCTTTCTCTCTAATGTTTTTTATCCATTTCTTACCGTTAAGGTTAGGGGTATTATAGTAAAATAATTAAAAATTGAATACTTTAATATTTTTACAAAAAAAGAGAGGGGGGAGACCCCCATGTGTTGCCGGAAATGGCAGCACAGTGCTGCCATTTCAGACAGTAGGTGGAGACTCCCCCCTTTTTTGGCTGAAAATGGCGGCCCAGATGGCTGCCATTTCCGGCCAAAAAGGGGGGAGAGTCCCAATGGCAGCCAAAAGGGGAAGTTTGTTGGAAATTAAGGCAAATATTTCTGATTACGCTCGCAGGACTGTTGTTCAAGGAATTTAGTTGAGACAAGAAAAAATAAAAGAACGAAGACAAATTTAACAGACTGTCAAAGCTTTCCACTATATGATTAAAGTCGCTACGACCATACAGAATTTTCACTCGCCAAAACCCATCCCCCAACTACAACAAGAAAAATATATCAAACTTTACCGAATCTACCAATTTCTACCCTTTGCCTAACCCGCGAAGAATTAAAGAAATCTCAAGACGCTAAGCTACTATTTTTCTTCACAAGACTCTCTGACCCGACCCAAGTGACACCGAGAAAATCACCCCGAGTTTTACCACACCTAATTTTCTACCATTTGAGCAAACCACAAAGAGTTACAAGAAAACTCTTCAAGGTGCTAGATTTACTAGTTTTTCTCTCAACTCACTTGTACCACTTGTGTATTAAAGAAGAAAAAACATCTATATTTATAGGCTTTGTTTCCTTGGAAGACAAGACAATCATTCTATGATTTGGATTCCTTTTCCTCCTAGGATTCTTCTTCTTTCCCTTTCCTTTTCCTTTTCAACTTTGGATTATTTTTGGCAACAAACCCAACAATCTCCACCTTGCCAAAATAAGCCAAAATCTTCATCTTCTCCAGTCTTGTACATAATACTTGAGAAATTACTAGGCAAACCTTTGACACACTTTGACAGTCCCATACTCCACCACATGAGTATATATAACCATTTAGAATTAACAATAATTCCAAGCATTTCATTGGCTCAATGTCGAAATAAACCTGCTGAAATTTGTGGTGCAACTCTCTCGTTGGCTTTCCAGAGAGCTCATCAGTCATCGACGTTACTACAACCACACACCCTGCATCACGCCAACTAATGCCCGTGTGTAAATACAACCACTAGAAGTAACACACATCCTTTACCATGGCAGTTAGAGACACGCCATGGGAATATACTCACATACTTCATAGCACATCTCCACCGCCCTCACACCAAGAGAGTCTGATTGTCCAAATGCGAACAGTAGCCGAACCTGCTCCAGCTGGACAATGTTTTCTCACGCGATCAGCTAGTCTACAACACCAACAAGTTGCAACAACTACCAGTCCCTAGACGATCTCATTGAGAATTTTTGTATATGCACCAAATCGTAAAGAACTAAACAATTTTTCCAGGTGCAACAAATTTGAAGAACCCCTTGCAGGATCCACCTCTCCAAATTGACGTCAAAGTTCCTTCACAGCAAATATTCTATGAATATTTACAATAACATTTCTGGCTAGATGGAGACACATCCTGGTTCCAGTCTTCAAATATAAATCTTCCTAATAACTATCGCTCATACTAGTTCCAGCAACTTTGTTAGAACAAGGAGAAAGTTTTCCTTTGAAAGCTTTAAATTGCCCAATCAAAATCAAGAAATTCTAGACTTGTTCTAGTCACAAGTCAAACTTGATTCTCACCACTTCGTACGCTATTTTTTCCTATACTCCACCTCGAACAAAACCTGACGTTTTGATACCACTGTTGGGAATTAATGTAAATTCCCTGATTACGCCTGCAGGACTGTTGTTCAAGGAATTTAGTTGAGACAAGAAAAAATAAAAGAACGAAGACAAATTTAACGGACTGTCAAAACTTTCCACTATATGATTAAAGTCGCTACGACCATACAGAATTTTCACTCGCCAAAACCCATCCCCCAAGTATAACAAGAAAAATATATCAAACTTTACCGCATCTACCAATTTCTACCCTTTGCCTAACCCGCGAAGAATTAAAGAAATCCCAAGACACTAAACTACTATTTTTTCTTCACAAGACTCTCTGACCCGACCCAAGTGACACCGAGAAAATCACCCCGAGTTTTACCACACCTAATTTTCTACCATTTGAGCAAACCACAAAGAGTTACAAGAAAGCTCTTCAAGGTGCTAGACTCACTAATTTTTCTCTCAACTCACTTGTACCACTTGTGTATTAAAGAAGAAAAAATATCTCTATTTATAGGCTTTGTTTCCTTGGAAGACAATACAATCCTTCTATGATTTGAATTCCTTTTCCTCCTAAGATTCTTCTTCTTTCCCTTTCCTTTTCCTTTTCAACTTTGGATTATTTTTGGCAACAAACCCAACAAGTCTCCACCCTGTGCTACCGGAAATGGCAACACATTGGGGGGTCTCCCCCCTCTCTTTTTTTTTTTTTTTTTTGAAAAAACATTAAAATATTTAATTTTTAGTTATTTTACGATAATACCCCTGACCTTAATGGTGGAAATGGATGGAAAACGTTAAAGGGACCTTAAATGTAACACGATTGAAAGGTTAGGGGCCTTCACAACGAAAATTAAATGTTGGGAATGTAATCTCAACAAACCTAAAAGGTTGAGACCGCTAGCTGTAAATTACCCATAAAAGAATGAAAAATATGTTGATTTCTCTGATTAGTTTCTCCTAATTTCTACCAAGTACGTACCGTCACTCTTTCCCTGCCATTTTTTTCGAGTGAAGAATCATAAGACCTCCATTAAATTTTCCTTTAACAATAATAAAAAAAAGGATTTACCTCTTATTTTTAGTTATATATAGAAGCAAAAAATTGTAATGAGGGGGGGGGGTTCTAAAGGAAATAAAAAAAGTCTTCCTTTTTTTTAACAATAATTCAAACCTTCAATTTTTTCTGTAAGAAAAATTCATGTATTTTTAAATGTTCCAATTTTATGACTTGATTATCAATCGAATCTCAATTATCATTGTTTATTTAGATTTAAATTTCAGAGAGTTCATTACCTAAAGTGACTGACACTAGGGATGAAATTGTTACTTTTTACAAAGATTGGAGACTTTTTATGAAATTTACCCTTATTTTATTTACTTTTCTTTTAAAGGAAAATGCATTCTTCCATTGCCAATCTGGTAAAAGTGATGAGTAAAGCCAAATCAGCATACAATCCAACCAACTTACATGAATGAATGAGAGGCATGGACGGACCGACGGGTGAGCTCAGCGGAGGTTTAGCTCGGTCCAACGTTTCCACTGTTTTCAAGAAGCATTTTTTAATATTTTTTTAATAAATTTTTGGGGTTTCAGGCCTTCAGCTTGAGTCTCCTGCAACCATGGCCAATGGAAGAAGAGGGGGGGGGGGTGAGAGAAAGCAAGATTTTTGTGGCACAAGACCTAAGAAATTTTGATTGACATATTTTTCTTTCTATAATTATCCCCTCTCTCACTCTCTATATGCATCCACACGCCCCCTCCCCCTCCCCCCTCTCTCTCTCTCATTTCTTGAGATTTTTTCTCTTCCTATTATTAACCTCTACCATTGTAATTATGTTCCCTCCATCACTACTCTTTTTATATTCTCTCTAATAATATATTCTTATAGATTAAATTATAATAATTGTTTTATATTTCATGATTTTCATTTCCTATTATTTTTTTTCTTTTTTTGCTGATTTATTTTATGTGTGTCATTGTACATAGTATGTGGTTTTCGAGAAAACTTTTTTGATGATACATTTTTTTTAAAGTTTTTGATGAATCTTTTGGCACTTGATTTGAATTTTAATTATTAATTAAAGATTATATAGTTGATAATTTACTAACTTTTTCTAATAAGATGGCTGAAAAAAAAAGATTAGAGATTCATCATAGAAACAGTAAAAACAACTTTAAAATTTAACTTAAAAGATTTATATGTCATAAAGTCGAGAAATTACATTTCCAATTTGTACTATGAGAAAAAATTTTCGGGGGCAGCCCCGAGAATGTGAAATAACAATTCCAATTTTTAGCTCGGTCCAACCATAATTTCTGGGTCCGTCCCTAAAATAAGGTGAAAGAAGGATGGTATGGGCAACTACATTCCTATTGTGGGGATGTACTCACAGTGACCATTTCCATAATCTAAAAGAAAAACACAAATTTTGTGTAGAAGTATAGCATGCAATTGAAACTCAAAATTAGCACGCAAACTGAAGACTAGCTGTAAACAATTTGATTGGGAAGCTCCAATTTGAAACCCCTGCTCCTTCTGCATCTATTGTGATCGGTTTTCCAAAGATTTTAATACTAGCTAATAATGGCGGAGCCACTTGGGGGACTTGGGGCACTGGCCCCCAACGAAGTTTACTTCTTTTTTTTTTTTTTTTTTCCTTTCAAATTTCAGTTATTTTTAATATTTTTTTCTTTAATTGGTTTTGTAATTATAATTTGGAATAAAATATGGGTTTAAATAAATTAAAATTTAGTTTTGTGTTGAAATTCAAACCATAAAAACATTACAAAGTTACCAATGCTATTATCGAAATTTATTGTTTAAAATTATTGTGTGAAGTTATATGCGTACGTAAAGATAAATGTATCTAGTAAAACTAATAATGTTACATTGTATATAAGAAAGTAGTAGTCTTTTATTTTTATAATATTTTGTTTTATGAATGAAAAAATAAAATAAACAAAATAAAATAAGTCGAACCATACTAGTTAAAGATTTATTATCAGCCCCCACTAAATTTTTCTTCTGACTCCACCACTGCTAGCTGATGATGTGAACACATCACCACCTAAACAAATTATATCTTTAGATAGTATTATACCAAGTACCAAGTCATCTCTATGGTACCACTGTAATGACACAGGACATTTGCGATTGATCAAATTCTTTTGTGGGGAAAACTTAAATTTAAATTTTGTAATTCCCCCACACTGAAAATGCCTTTAAAAAAGGATTACAGTTTAGCCACAAATCACCATACCATCAAGAAAACCTAAAAAGAAATCACTTGTTTTGAAGCATTTTTATGCTCAACGAAAGCATAGCCGGCACCAATATTCAACGGTGCACTTTGCTTCTCATCTCAAATATTTCAGTTTCAAATTCCCCAAATTACGAACCCTCAACCAGGCCATTGACATGGATCCATTGATCAACAGTTCCAGTTCTTCCACAAATTCCAGCTTTGTAGAAAGAGATCATTTCTCTTCAATCCATAAAAGAAACAAAAGGCTAATCATCGGTTTCTTCTCCTTAATCATTCTATTAGCCCTAATCATCGGCGCCATGATCACTTCTCTTGTACAGAAGAACATCATCCAGCTCCAGTCCCTCCACCCAAATCAAGCCATTCAAGCATTCTGTTCCGCTTCTCGCGCTGATTTCGCTTGCATAAACACTCTATCTTCCACTATTACACCTTCCTTCGAAGCAGACCCAAATCAGATCCTCATCAACTCTCTCGAAATCTCAATTTCAGAAGTAGCCAACGTAATCTCGACGTTTTCCGGCGTAAAATCGGAGTCGGATTTCCGGAATTGCTCCCGTTTACTGCGCAATTCTCTGAGTCAACTCAATCGCACGTTGGGGATTATGCGTCAGCATCCGGATATACTAACTCAGACGTATAAGCAGAGGAGAGATATGGCGGTGTCTATCTCCTCTGCCGTTGGGGATCTGAGATCTTGTTCTGATGATCTCCGCAAGGTGAATTCAACGGCAGTCAAAAGGCGGATACACGGATTGCAGGTGTACGTGAGGTACAGTAGAGACTTTGTCTTCAACTGCGAGGAAGTTCTTGAAAGATTCAATTTCGCATTACAAAGGATGGAATACGAGAATTCAAGAAATTCATTCGTTGAAGATATTGGTGCCGCAACCTTCTATGGGTCACGGTATTTGGTGTTAATATTTTTGTTTTGTTTGCTTTTACGTATTTACTAATGTAAACGTTGCCCAAAGGTTAATGCATGGTTGATAGGGCAAAGTACAAAACACATTAGCCATGAAACGTTGTGTAGGTCGTCGAAAATTAATTATTAAAGGGTTATTAAACCTATAACCTTATCTTAATACAAGATATGAAAAACTAAAATTATAATTGATTGTAACGATATCTTATTTAGTCAGTCTGCAAAATTTTTTATCATTACACCATTTCAATTGAAATTCTTGTAACCAACGCATTTCCCTCAAATTCTGATATTGATTTCTACCCAAAAAGGATATAAACCCATTCTTATGCCGCTCCAAATATGTCAATATATCAAGGCGCGATAAAATAAGTGGCTACAGCTAGGAGTTGATATCCGGGAGGGATAATTCAATTCATGTACCACAATTGACCATTTCAACTTGAAGTGTGGAGCATATGATCGAGCCAAGATAGTGGCTACACAGCCTCTTGCCTTGTTTGCTAAGAAATCGTCAACCTGATTTACAAGGATTGAGAAACACGAGTCATTGAACCATTCAAGAATTTGATATAGAAATACAACGTTGACCACAAGTATCACATCAAAGAGGCCATAGTAATTAGTTTTAGAGAGCTTCTATAGGTTCAAATACGTAACAATGTCAAATGGAAAAAAGACTTTTGTTCTTTGGTTGACTACTTACCTTCTATGAAGTTTCTCCTTTTATCTTTTTTCCAATTTGTTGTGACCATATAGCTGATCAGAATAAGAAGTCTACAAAAGGATCAGCGATTAAAATTCACAGATACCCATCTGTTTCATGGAGTCGTCAAGCAGCAGACAGAGAGCTGCAAAGGAAGATGATCATTTAGCCTCGCTTCGGAGAATAAACAACAGGCTAATCATCATTCTCTTCTGCTTACTCATCTTAATTGGATTAACCGGTGCCGTAGTCCTTTCTCTCTTGCGGATGCAGTATAACGAGACATATGGATCAATCAATTCAAATTCAGCAGTCGAATCATTTTGTTCCTACACAATTTACCCGTCCGATTGCGGAGATTTTTTCAATTCCGTAATCAAATCGAAATCCAGAATTGATCCTAATGAGCTCTTCACCATCTCTCTCCAAACTGCCGTCAGACAATTGAAGATCTTATCTCAGCTCATCACAAATACAGAGTCAACCGACACTCAGACCAAGTCAGCGTTCAAAAATTGCTCCAATCTGGTACAGAAATCGCTGAGTCATCTCAGTCAAAGTTTGAGTTTATTCCGGGTCAATCCGGATGTGAAAAGGCAGACTGAAGAGCAGAGGAATAACATGACGAACTGGACGATCGCTGCAGAACAAGATCTGGGCTCCTGTTACGATTATCTGACGAAGATTGAATCAAGTGCGGGAGAAATCAGAGGGAGAGCGCATGAAGTGCTTGTCCAGGCCAGCAACAGCGCGCACTTTCTCCGCAATTACCGATCTGTGTTTTACTACTTGGACAACGGGAGTGGGAGAAAATACGGTTTCGATCTCTGGGATTCGATTGCGTGGATTAATAGTGGATTGTATATCCGACGTGGATTTGGTGCATTCATGTTTGCGTTGCAGTACTTGTTCGTGATCGTTTTGGTTTGTACCCTGTACCGCCTCCATTGGAAATGATCAGCCGGTGGAGGGTAAATAAATTTTTAATTTTCTTTTGCGCGTCCCGGACTTTTTGAGTGACCAATACTGAAGTTTAGCCTTTCTACTTTGAAAATCACTCATACAAATGCTTAAAACTCAACACATGTAATCTCCATTTTTTTTTTTGTACAAAGGGGGATGGGGGGATTCCAACCTGGGTAATCTTGGTAAGGGGTTAAGTCCTTAACCACGTAGGTTAACCCCTTAATCCCTCAAAATATGTAAGCAATGTCTCTCAATTTATCACACTTGTTGGCCTCAGTAGTGTGGAAAAATCTCAAATTTGAATATTCTCACATTAATTAAAGTAAAATAACGTGAGTGGGCAAAACACCACGTGTATTTTCACTGGAACCTTTTTCACTCTTATTTTTGCCCTTTCCACTTTTTTCTTTCATTTTTCCTCTTTACACTAGAAATGCTATTAGGCAATTGAAAGTGTGATTTTGAATATTTTTTTTTAACGTCTTATACTTTTTAAAACACCACTTTAAACTAATAAAAACTAGTTTATGCTCTCAATTTTTTTATCAATGATTTGATTCTCTCCCCATACGATCCCTTTATAATATAAAAAAATATTAAAATAAAAATTAGTTCATGTCGTCTCCATAATTCTTTCTTCAACCAATAATTTAGTTAACAAATCAAAACTATACTTGCCATTAATTCTCTCTAAATAATTATTTTTTAAATTCACCTATAATCTATCTTCACTTTTCATTACTCATTTCAAACAATAACTTTTCCTTAAATAAAAAAGTTAAAAAACTAGTTACAAAGGACAAGACCTTATAATATCTATGTAAATCTACCGTATACACACATGTATATAAGGATAATGAGTGGAAATCTTTTGATTTCTCATTTTACCCTTTCTCTTAAGTGGCGTTAATTCCAAACTTGTTTCAATTACGACATAATTCTATCTAAATGGTCGCCAAATGGACCCTATAATTGAATACATGCGTTTGGATGAATGTGTAGATGAATTCAAAGGCTGCGGATCTATTTGTCTTAGATTTAAAGATTAAGGATGAAAGTGTAAATGAATGCAAAGGTTGGGAACCTTCACCTTAAATTACACCAAATTAAAATAGTATTATTACTTTAAATACATGTAGGCCCACTTGGCAACCATTTAAATGAAATCTTTCTATAATTGAAATTAAATTTGAGATTCACAATACATGAGAATATGAGAAAATTGACATATTTGCACAGAAAAGTGATGCATGTGCATAATGATAAATTTTTAAATTAAGTACTACATATGTTTCATTATTATATACACATGTTACATTTCTGTCATCTCAAGTGACGTGAATTTGCAATTTAATAATTTCAATTATAATAAGATTTTTTTATTATTTAGTTATTTATTTATTTTTTTATCAGAAGTGAATTTGGGAAGACTTCTTACCCGGGATGTGAGCATCTAACCGCTACGTTACTTGTTCGAAGTTAACTGATTCTATTTAAATGGTTACCAGATGAGGCTTAACATTTTTTAATTAACAAAAATTTTATTTTACTTGCATGTATGCTAATTATAATGTCTGCATGCATATGGCATCCATATAAGTAACAACCACCCCTACATGTGAAACTCAATTTAAATGGGTATCACATATGTATATAGATACAATAACCAATTTACATTCATGCAAAATAAAATTTTCGTTAAATATGCATTTGGATAAATGTGTAAATTTCACAATGGGGTCGGTCGTCCATATTTAAAGGTTGGGTATGAAATTGCAAATGAATGCAAAGGTTGGGGACCTTTACTACAACTTACCTTAATAGAAATAAGGGTAGATTTCACAAATAGTCCCAAATATTTGTACTGTGTGTTAATTGGGTCCCTATTCTTTTTTTCTCAATGCACTGGGTCTCCAATTTTTCATAAATTGGCATATAGGGTTTCTAATTCCATTAAAATACTTTTATACTGCTATTATTTAAATAAGAATAAAAATATTTTTTTAAAAAATAAATAAAATGATTTCTTTCTTACCATACCTATCTAGTTACTTGACTAGAAATGACAAATTTCGCTAGCAAAAGGGATATATGCATTTCTATTGCCAGCTCATTTATTGTTGCTAGTGATGGCAGAAAATAGGGTCTCTCTTTTAAGCTCTTTTGGCTAAATCTAACTCGGTGCTTGCCCTTTTGCTAACTTTTTTTATTATGCTGGTTCCACCACTGCTGCTTATGCTGGAAATATCTCAACACAGTCAATCCACTTTTCATTGATGCAGTCCCTTAAACAGTGTGACAAGGTGATAATTTGAAGAAATGGCTGGAATATAAGGTTATCAAGCATACGCAACTCCGTACGGACGCCTCTCTTTCTTATTAGTTCGACTAAGTGACTTCCCCACATTCTCTCAAATTTTTTTGCCTTTCGGAATTTGTCATTTCGGTTTAAGTTGGCAGTATGTTTAAGATAGGTAGCTTCGTTGACATGACATGAAAAAAAGTTTTATTTATTATTTCTAGTTATTTTTATAACTTTTTTAAAGAGTTAAGGGCATAATGGCCATTTTCTGAGGTTACGAAACTTGTGGGTCAATTTATAAAAGGTAAGAGACCTACAAGGTTAAAAAAAGAGAATGAGGACCCAATTAATATAAAGTGTAAATGTTGGGGCTCGTCATATGTGACATTTAACCTAGGAATAATTACTCTCTTTGACCATGCCAACAAGTATACATAAATCAAACATACAAGTTTGGTCGAAATAAGTGCCTAATTTGTAGTATTTAAAAAGTATACGTAGCATTTCTCTTGTATCACAAGCTTGATCCATGTCTCATGCGTATAAATAGTAGTACCTTGATAGTTTCTCTCGGTGGGAACAAACAAAAGTAAGTTTCTTTTGTTGAGTTTCTTGAAATAATTTTCTTTTAAATATACCCGTCAGACCTCTTATCTCGCCAGAAGTACACGTGAAGAGTTATAAGTAGACAACTCACATGTGAATTGTTTTATGTAGTTGTCCCACATATGATTATCACATTATCACTCACCAAGTATGCAACTGACAAAATAATCCCGTCAGACGTTTGATGGGTGATCAAAACTAACATTATAGTCCAATTTATATATATCAAACGAGTTTTTTTTTTCTCCCTCAGATGCTCGTTGATATCAAATCATAAATGATAAAATATTTTCTAACGAATTTTTCCCCCAACCTTCTAATGATGTATTAACATTTTATACATAATAGAAATTCTAGACATGGGTCCCTCCACCCCCGAGTCCCTTTATCTTCCCAGCCGGCTGGCGGAATATCCCGCCACTCATCCTACGTGAGAGCTGTCCCATGTGGGTTGGACAGCCCCCACATAAGAAGGGTGGTGGGATATCCAACTTCTCGTATGGGAGGAGAACATTTTTATGCCCTCACTTAAAAAAAAAAAAATAATAATAATTCTAGACGTGGAGGATTTTTTTCCCCAAATTTGAAAGGGTCAGATTCAGGATAGTACGGCACACGGCGTCGGGCATTCGGTATTATCATCATCATCATCATCATCATCATCATCATCATCAGAACTATGGTCTCTGAACGCAAGAAAAATTCATGGAATCTCTCAATTTCTTCAAGGGCTACGGCAAAGTAAAACCCTCAGAAGATCCTAATTCTTTTCCAAATTCTCAAAAAAGCGCCACCCAAAAGCGTCGAAAAATCACTGCCATCACTTTCACCGTTTTATTAGCCCTAATCGTCGGCGCCGTCGTCTACGGTGTTGTCGTGCACGAGCACGGGTCACTCACAGAGCCACCCGAGTCACAGGAAGAACCCTCCTCTCAACTCGCCTCCAACTCCTCCGAGTCACTCAAAACCGTGTGCGCCGTGACTCGGTACCCACACTCATGCTTCTCCTCAATTTCTTCGATCCCCCACCCACCCAAAACCAATCCTTTGATCTTTTTCAATCTCTCCCTTCAAGCCACGGTGCGAGAACTCTCGAATCTAACTTCTCTGCCAAAGGAACTGACTTCGAAGTCGAACGACAAGCAGACTGAGTCGGCGCTGAAGGATTGCGTGAGTTTGTTTGATGACGCGATGAGTGAACTCAACCGATCGTTCGAGTTGATGAAGGTCGGAAAGGGGGAGAAGGTACTGACGGATATGAAGATCAGATATGAAGATCAGCGACCTTCAGACGTGGATCAGTGGCGCCATGACTAATCAGGATACGTGTATGGAGGGAATCGGAGAGATGGGATTAACGGTGCCGGATGAATTCAAGTTGGAGATGCAGAAATCCCAGGAGTACATGAGCAACACCTTAGCGATTCTCAATAACATTCAAAGCCTATTCGATAAGTTTGGGCTCAAAATGCCCTAATACATGAAAACTACTCCGCCAAACGTTTGGCTGGAGATCAGCACTACCCTAATACCAATTAAAGAATGTATCGCTTGGACAAATTATTAGGTGATACATTGAAATGTAATTTTTGTGTGCTCTTCCGATCTAAAAACGATTTAAAACTATGTATGACACTATATAGTGTCATATAACTGTGTATTAGGTACGCCACACATTGTTGTAGTTCTCCACGTAGCATGTCTCTATAATGTCATATCACACTGTGTTAGATCAGTGTATAGTCATAAGTGTGTATTCTTGCATGTATGTAACTTTCAAATTGTTTATTTGTGATGATGAAATTACAAAAGTGAAAACAAAAATCTATCAAAGTTTAGCAATTTTATCTTGATTCTCATGTTATTTGAATTTGTGTTTTGATGTAATTTACATAAACAAATTTATGTTATTCATATGTATGAATTACTTTTAAATTTTATATTAAAAATGCTCGGAAGAAGAAAACACTATCTTTTTGAAATATGGTTATATTGATACCACATTTTTTTAACCAATCACACTACAATACAATACAATATATTCAATATATCCTTATGTTTTCAAAATTTTACATTTACATTACTGAAAAATTAATACTTATAAAAACAGACGTTCACATTTTTATAAGATCTTAAAAGTATTAAAACAAAATTTTTCGAACATATCTAATTATCAAGAACATGAAGTGGTAGTAAAACAAAAGATTTGAGAAAAAATATAGCAAAATATTTAAGGACATAAACGTTAAAAAGACCAAAAAACTAGGGATCTTCACCTTACTTAAAATTTAGTCTATATATATGTGTCTGTGTTCTCCTTTTGAATTTTAGTAGTTATTATTATTATTATTACTAAATAGTGTATTATTAGTGTTCTGAAAAGTTAATACAAACGAGGGGGTAGAGGAAGAGAGAGTAGAAGAAGGTAAAAGGGTGGGATTGCTGTCGGGGACTGGGTCCAAGAGTTTATTTAGGCATGGCCGCATGGCAGAGAAACCTGACAAAATTGACACCCACCGTGCCCGAACAGATCAAGGCGGATATGCCAACTAAACGGGTTGGTGAAGTGGTGATGGGTAACCAATGTTGGTTCCTTTGTATCCACTTCGCTTTCCGGACGGGTATGGGTAATATGTTACTTGCCCCGCTTTATACTGAAACTATTGACAAATATATATGGGTAATTTTAGGTCTCTAACTTTTTAAATTTGTATCAATTTTATCTCTATTTTTTTGGCTTACTAGGTCCTCAACCTTTCATTTATTATCTTATTATGTTCTCAAAGTCACTTCCTCCCCAACCTTTCAATTTTCACCATGAATCCCTTTCAATATGACTATTATACATTTAATTCTTTATTTCTACGATACATCCCTTACTTTTCATTTTTTATATAATTTTCTCCCCATCATTTTGTTGGAATTGAGGACCCTAACTTTTCATTTATTGTCGCGTTACGTCCCTAATAACACTTTCCGTCCTCAACCTATCAATTATTAATATTAATTCCTATTAAAATTACTATTATACTCATAATTATTTAAACAAAAATAAAAAATAAAGAACAATATAAATTAAGAACTCCACCCATCATAGCTCCTAGTGATAATAAAAAAATTCGAGCTACACTAAACTTGATCGATGCTTAATTCCCGTAAAAAAGTTTCCGATATAAGAGTCAGTGCAACAAATCAGATCGGATTTTTCTATTCATTACATATCACGTACTGAATATGGATCAAGGCGGATCCACAAAAAAATCATTTTTAATTTACAAAATTAAAACTAAACCTGAATGCGTTAATTCTAATTTTTTGTGGATCCACAGTTGGTGAATCAGATCAGGTTGAGACATGTATCAAATCGGGAGCAAATTAGGGTGAAAATCACAAAGAGGGATAAGAAAATAAATTAGAATTAAAGTATAGGGTTATGTTTATTTTTATAAAAAAATCAATTTTTTGTACGGATCTACCCAATCAGTATCTTTAACGTGATTTGTAGTAGATCAAGAAATCAGATCTGATTCGTCACCCTGGTACTTAGATCGATAATTTTCTTCGACCCAGATATGATATCCATTGAGACCGGTATAGATCAAGTTTTTTGTTATCATTATTTTCGACTGTTGTCATGGAGATTGAGTTGTGTTGGAGTAGGTTGTGGGTAACTTTTTATTTTATATTATTTTTTATTTTTGTTTAAATAATTAATGGTTATAATGATAACTTTAATAGATATTAATAGAAAAATTTAAAATGCTAGGTATAGAAAATGCTAATGGAGATATAAAACGATAAAAAAATGAAAGGTAGGGGTTCATATGTAACCAAAAAATGATGGGACAAAATTATACAAAAATTGAAAGATTGGGGACTTATAATGGAAATAAAGAATTAATAGTACAATAGTCATTTTGATATAGATTAGTAGTAAATTGAAAGGTTGGAGACGAAAAGTGACGGTGAGGACATAATACAATAATAAATGAAAGTTAGGGACTTAGCAGGCCCAAAAAAAGAATTGAGATACAATTGAGACAAAGTTAAAAGGTTGGGAAACATAGAGTGAAAATTGCCCAAATATATGTGTATATAGACACATACATACACACACTTAAATTGAATACTATTTTCTATTGTTTATTTATTTGATTATAATTTAAATATATTTTGATGGGTTAATGTTGTCTTGATGCAATATAATGAACTTTTAGTTAGCATTAATATATTTTTAGTTGGATTTTTGTTTTTAAATGTTAGTTTTGATTATGAAAAAAATTATTTTCAAAATCCATTTTTGTTGTTGTTCGAACAAGCGATGCAATAATAGATAGTCATGTTCTAAGTGGGAGGTCTTGGATTCGAATAATTTCCCTCCCCCCTATGCCCCCTTGTATTAAAAAAAATCATTTTTTGTTAGTATTTAATCTAAAACTTTAACTTTAGAAAACAAACAAAAAGAAGAATAGTAAAATGTGTAGAATGACGGGTATTAGATATAACCTACACCGCCTCCGCTCTGCCCTGAACAAAAGTGAGCACTTGGTGAAGGTTTCCTTCGTGGTGTAGGAAGTGGCTATATCTAACTTGACCCCAACCCGTCCATTGATATTCCTGCAAGAGCTTTTATCATAGCAAGATCTTATCACTTGCAAATTAAAAAAGAATACTACATTACTGTTTGACAGTTTACATAGTCCTTTATATTACTTTTTTTCAATTGAAATTGGAATTCCTATGACCAACATTTTTCCCTCAAATTGTAGTGTTGATTTCTATCCAAAATGAAAAGGGTATGCTGTTTAAGAAATAGAAAGGTCATATTGAAATTTTTTAAGAAGATAAATAAGGCTCTTTATAAAGGAGTCTGATGTGACATGAATCTAACAAAAACAGTCCCACATCTCACATTTTGTGGGACTTTTTTTGTTAGATTCGTACTGTTTTTGTTAGATTCATGTCAAATAAGCGTTAAGGCTCCCTTATCTAGTTTTGTAGAAAGACCGAAGTCATATTTGAAACTTCTTGTATTAACTTAATAATTAAGAAGAATTTGAGGATTAAGACCGCAAATAGTAAAAAAAAAAATTTCCCAATTGTTTGTTTCTCAATACTTTCTCCCTTTTCTTCAAACCTACCCCCAGCAGGAGTGCAGGACTGCCGCTGCCATTCACAAATTTGTCAAATTTTCTTATTCTTTTAACTTTTACAAATACAAATATAATATTTCCGATTTCGCTTCCGTGTCTATAAAAGATTCTGTTAATTTTTTTTCGTGCACTAAAAAATGTATGATCATAGATTTCAGCGAACGGACCAATGGATGCCTGTTTATTCGTGGCTAGAATCACTGGAAACAGACGAGGTAATTAAGTCCAAAGATGTTCTGGATTGGCTGACTGCAAACCCAGAAATTAGAGACCAGTTATACTCCAGGCACTCGCGGTACCATTTATTTCACTACATCAAAAAATGTCATGTCAAAATCTTGAAGCGAAAAGAAAAACAGGTATCTGTGTTGTTAGTAAAATTGGTTAGAATGGTTTGTTGTTCTTTTTTCTTGTTTCAAGTTTATGATTTGCTTTTATAAAAGTCTGGTGTGAATAGTTATTTAAGAATTGATTATTGAATTGGTATTGCCAATTTAGTTTCTTGGAGAGTTTGTAGCAGGAGCTTTAGGTAGAAATCCATTTTAGAATTGGTTTGTGAATGGAGGTGTTTGGATGTAATTGAAATCATTTTGGAGGGTGCTCAAATTAGTTCAGTGCAAAGGGAGGGTGCTCTATGTATAAGCTCAGAAGTTGGTCTTACAAGAGCCATGTGGAATTTGTTTGCAGAAGGGTTGATTTTGATGCCATATGAAATTACAGGAGCTCAAATTAGTTCATTTTTATCAAGCATATCAAAATGCCACCTATGCCTCTTCTTTTGAAGCTTCCAGGTTCCTGTGCTCCAATGACATTCACCTCTCCAAACAAGGGAACCTAGCTGACCAACCTCACCTTGATGGCTCACTCAG
>CAVNYN010255592.1:0-38038 GCA_963692815.1 Nyctanthes arbor-tristis | reverse complement strand
GTTAGCCAATCCATTCTAAGGATAACATCAAAGTCTTTGATATCCAGTATAATTAAGTCCGCTACTGACTTAATATCTTTTACTCGAATCAAGATTTGAGGTAAGTAAAATGTTGCATTTTGGATGGCTCCTGAAGCAATCATTACCTCTAGAGTACTAAGCAAGGAAGTAAATGGACCCAAACTTTGAGCATATTTTGAAGACAAAAAGGATTGAGTAGCTTCCAAATCAAATAGTTCATAAACAGGTGTATTTTGAAAATAAATCGTACCTGCTACAACATCGCTATCATTATGACCTTCGGGCTGGACCATTTCAAATACTCTTTCAGGTTGAGTATTCAAAGTATTCTTTGCTTCTGGACAGTCCCTGACCCTTTGGCCCGTTTTTCCACAGCCATAACACTGTCCTGTTTTCCAACGGCATGGACCTTTATGCCTTGTCCCACAAGTAGAGCATGATGAACTATTTCTGTCATTAGGTCTAGCATTCGAGTTTGGTTTCTTTGCAGCAGGTTGGTTCTTAAAGATATTATCAGAGGGACACTTGTTGGTATTGTTGTTCCACTTTTTCTTGCCAGAGTTCCAACTTCGGTTTGAATTAGAGTTTCGAGAGTTTTGAATTCTCGCTTCTCTTGCCTTTAATATTTTTGCTTCTGCTTGCTCCGCAATTAAAGCTCGATCTACTACTTTTGCAGTGTTGCCCATTCGAACATCTTGTCCTAGTTCAGGCCGCAATCCTTCTATAAGTTGATTAATTTTAAGCTCAACTGTTGCCACCATATGGGTTACAAATATGTAAAGGTCCTCAAATTTCTTGACATAATTAGGGACAGACATAGAACCTTGGCAGAACATGATGAATTCATTTAATTTCTGATTTCTTGTAGTTGAGGAAAAATATTTCTCCCGAAACTTGTGGCAGAATTCTTCCCAAGCCTAAACTAACGAGGGTGTCCCACCAGTAACCAGCACTGCCTCTTAACATGAACGTTGCACAATTTATTTATTTTTTTTAACATTGCACTATTTATTTTTTCCAACTTAGAAATATGAGCATAAGTGAAAATCCGTTCAATAGTGCGTATCCAATTTTCTGCATCCATGGGATCTTTTGCATCTTCAAAAATAGATGGGTTAAGTAGGCGAATCTCCGATCAGTGGCTAGATCGTTATCCTTCTCTACTTTTGCTTGACTTGTCTCATCATTCAATCCGTGATTATTATTGTTGTTGTTATGATTATTTAATTGGCTAATTTCACGACCTTGCATTCTAACAAGTTAACTAAGATGATCTAGAGAAGATGAAGAGAGTTTTCTGTCATCTTAGACCTATTCAACAAAACCAGTTTATTAACTATTATTATTTCAGAGCTAAAATTGTAATGTCCAATCTTAATTACCCATAATTGTTATGCAAAGCTTTACATTTACTGCTAATCGAGTACGTATTGGTCAAAATCGAATCGACTTCAATATAAAGCATTCTTATCATATATACTTTATTTTATTATATATATATGTATATGTATTCTTCACGATGACTGTGTATATATGAAAAATTTATTTGAGCCATATTACTTATTCATAGATTAAGATAATTTTTTATTAATTAGGTCCCGAACATTATAATCGCTAATGTTTATTGAAGTTATTCATTATCATAAGTTATTATTAACTGAAAATATTTGAGAGTTAATTTAGTTTGGGGGAAATTAACGTCCGGTTTTACGATTTAAGTTTTCAGAGTGGTTTATTTTATTACTTAGGTCTTGGCAATTTTTAATAAGATAATTTATGCCTTTTTGTTATTAGAAATGAGTTACTTGCTTTATTCACAAAGGTGTCCTTAATTAAGTAATATTCTTGAAAAGTATTTAAAAGGGACAATTTATAAAATGACAAAAACTAAAAACCAAACTTCAAAAATGGCACTTTTTAAAAACTTGTGCAAAATGGCAATTTTTGAATAAAATTACATTATTGTCCTTAAGCAATATTTTCTCTTTATATATCTCTACAATTATAATTATGAGTGCTGATTCTCGACCCTACCGTTCGACAAAAAAATGTCCATACAATATATCTGTATATCTTGACATTTAATCGAGACAATTCTCGATAGTTATTTGTATATCTCTACAGTTGAACCATAAATCTTGATAGTTACATACTGTAAATTTAAACAGTTTCCTTTATCGACAATTGAGACTTACGCGCCGTTTGCATGTGCAGGCCATGCGTCTCATGAGCTGACGAATTCCGGTCACAGACCAGTACGGTTGACTTCATCTCATCATTCTGAGCAACATTCCCTTGTACACCGATGTCGAATTCCTGTCCAATCGCTACAGATCTGACTATGAACGTATAATGCAACTCTTGATTTGAGGTTTCTTTAATTATTAACTTCCGCATTCGCGGGCTATTTAGGCATTGTTCAACAAGTGTCAAGGAAAATTTTGATGAGTTCAGTTACTTAGATTAGTTCATGATGAAGAGATCAAAGAATTGAGGCTCTTAAAATTGATATTAGAATTTTTGTTTAGGGGTAATTTTGTCCAAAATAGAAGAAAAGTGACATTTTTGTATAAGTTTAAAAAATAGTCTAATTTTGAAAATGACATATTAAAAGGTGTCAATTTTTGTAATTTCCTCTATTTAAAACAACCAAACATTCCTTAAGAGCATCTTCAATGCATCAAGTCTTACTTCAAGGTCCAAAAAGAGAGAGAATGACACTACAAAATTTCATGGCCCCATGATTTTTAATTTTTCTTTTAATTTTTTTCTTTTAATCAATTTTCTCTCATTTACACCACTTTTTTCTCACTTTTCCTCCATCGTATCCCGCGTAAGGTCCAAATTTGGACCTTCATCCAAGACTCTACTACTACTATTTTATCATTAGTTTTAAATTTCTATCTATATCTCTCCTATTTTTTACTTTTCCCTCTCTTTTTTTCCAGCACCTCTTTCCAGCAACATTCAATTAAAATAATCAACTTCTCTCTATCTCTCTCCTCTACACCACCCAAGACTTGGACTATCCCATTGGAGATGCTCTAAGAAAAATAAGTCAAACGTTCTTTTCTTCTCCCCAAAACAGACGTCCTTTCCTCTCATTCTTTCTCTTCGTTTCCTCTATTGGAGTCAATTTCAGCGAGTTCTTCTGGTGAAACTCGGGGTTCTTCTACGAAATCTTCAGGTAATTTGTTGATTTCTTAAGTGGGAACTTTTCAATTCCACAAATGATTGCTTTATTCATCCTTAATTCATATTTTGCAGAGATGGATTGGGTTAAAAAAGATGTTAATACCAATGGAATAGAAGCTATGGAGGACAATGAACTTCCAATTCGTGCTCTAAAGCGTCCACCTCGCAAAATCTTGGCAGAAAAAGGGGACAAGAAGACCCGTACAGCCCCTGTTGATGGAAAAAGCTGAATTTCTGGGGCTGAACCTGGTGAAAAAGAGGTTGTAAATCGATTCCAGAGGAGGATGAAGCTAGGAAAGGCCCAAGGAAGGGTCGTTTAGCTACTACTCGTGTAAGTTCTTCACTTCTAGAAGGTAGTAATGGTAGGAATAGTGCCGTAAATGAATGTTTGGGAGGAGATAATGATGATGTGTAGCCAAGTTTTTATTTCTATGGTGCTAATACTGAGGCTAGATTTAATAGTAAGATGAAGAAAAGAAAAGTAGTTCCTGGTCGAATTACAGGTTATGCTTTCTTTGAGAAATTGCCTTATAAGTGTCTAGAGTATTTTGCCAAACATAAATGGGAAATTTTTTTAAATTCAAAAAACCGATGTCAGTGAATTGGTGGTTCAAATATTTTATAGTAATGCTATTGAGGCTTGGGAAATTGTGACTGAAAGTGAACAACCCATTTTTGATGGTTTTAGGACTTATGTTGGAGGAAAGACTTTCTTTATTGAAACTAAAAATTTAAAAGAAATTTATGGACTAGAAGATGAGGGTGATGTGTATTCTTCAAACTTTGATGTATTGGAAGCATGTAAGATGCTTTATAACAAAGAAAACCTAACAAAGGTTATAGTTGATGCTGCTGCCCTTCCTAGAGATTTAAGGCTTTTACACGTATTTCTTATTCGGATTTTCAAACCAAGAATGGGAAAATATACAGAGTTAACTAGAGAAGATACATGGTTTCTTTGGAAAGCCATGAAAGGTGAACCAGTTAATCTTGCTAAAATGTTTTTGGATGAGATGGTTTCAAATTTTTCTAGGAAAAACCTAAGGATT
This sequence comes from Nyctanthes arbor-tristis, assembly GCA_963692815.1. Classification (NCBI taxonomy): domain Eukaryota; kingdom Viridiplantae; phylum Streptophyta; class Magnoliopsida; order Lamiales; family Oleaceae; genus Nyctanthes; species Nyctanthes arbor-tristis. Next base: position 33,773 of record CAVNYN010255592.1, on the reverse strand, counting down.
CTTTCTCATGGAAGGGTAGTCATGGACTTAGTTCATCATGCCCGTGTTTCCATTCTGAGCTTGACTTGTCTTCCTGCTCTAAATTTGGTGATGGGAGAGCAAACATTGATCAATATGAAGTACTAATTAATTAAGGGAGAGTGGATCAAAATTGGTGATGAAGTTAAAGTGAGGGATGAAGATGATGATGGTGATGAGGAAGGTGGTCCTTCGGCCATTGTTAATTCTTTACCAGTGGAGTTAGGAGATTTTATGAAGAAATCACGGGCTTTAATTGATCGTGTTGATTGAAGGATGGATGCATTAGCAAAAGACCATGTTGAATCACATGCGGAAACTCGAAAGGATCTTGATGAGTTGAAGAAAACATGTGAAGATCTTGCTAGGAATCAAAAGTACCTAATGGATGATTTTCTCAAGTCTGCCACCGATGGACCTAATGGATTGGCTTCTTAGATTATTTTCCCTCCCCTCTTTTGTATCCCTTAGGCTGATATTTGCTGATCTTGTAAGGGATCATCTATTTTAAGATGTTTGTGGGGCTGTTTTATCGTACAATATCAGTGTGTAACGGCCTTTTGGACTTACTACATTGTGTTATGTTATTATTCATGTTTAGATTATCTTGGTTTGGTTCTTTATTTTTGCTGGTTTGGTTTGGTTCCATGTTATGATGGATGTATCTTCAAGTGAAAGGATGTTTACCTTGTTTTCTAATCTTTTAGCTTCAAAATTTCAGATTTTAGGCTTGGGTTTTGAAGCTGTCCCTTCACTCAATACCCTGATTTTATCCCTTCTTACTTCAATCTTTTGCTTTAATTTAGTTGCCCAATTTTCATGGTTCATATGGGGAGTTTTAAGGGCTTTGAAAGTACTTTATATGCATTGAAACCTTCATATTTTTGCTTGCAAGTCCATATTTTATATCACATTCTTGATACTATCCTTAGGCATTTGTTTGATAGGAGATGTTAGAAAGGTCTTTATATATATAGTTATGTGTATCGTATCTCTCCTATTGTTCTCCATAAAGCGATCCAATTTATGCCTAAATCTTTCTTACGAGATTGGTTAGTTTTTATGGTGAACATTGGTAACCTCTATCAACTTATGTAAAAGCATTTTGATATTTGGCTTAAACTAAGTGATAAATTAGTCTAGGATCACTTGATCCAAGTTTCTTCTTGTTCTAGACATACACAAGGCTATGCAAATTCTAACAAGGTCCTAACTCAATATTCTAAATGGTTTTATGTCAAAATTTAGATAAACTACATAATCTCAAATATTAAGCTAACTATGAAATAAACAACTTACTTGTCTTAGAGTCTCCCGAGGGCACCATACATATACATTCACAAAGAAGGATCTTCACCTCTGATACCAATTCACTTCTCACGTCCTTTTCTCTTATGGTTTATTTCAATTTTACTTATAAATTTAAGGCTGAAATTTTATTTTTTCAAAATAACTTAAGTCTCAACCTTCACTCCAGCAGGGTCTTGAGACGTCAGGAAGTCATTCTAAAATTCCTTGAAATAATTAACCATGTTCCTTTATTTATCTTAGGTTTTAATCATGATTAACAATTTCTATTATTACGAAACTTGATGTCTTACCCAATTTCTAGATAGAAATTTAAACTAACAAGTGGGTCTCTAAGATGTACTCATTTATGTATATATGGTAACAAACCATACTCAGTCGGGTCCTTCAATTTATACCAAGCCTCTTGATCTTTATTGAAGGGCTTAACCTTCAATGGCATCGGCTATAAGAACAATTTTATTCATCTCCTTTTTCTACCATTGGAGTTATGCTGTTTAAGTCATGTATTAACCCACAATAAGATTAAATTAGGAAGTGTAGAGATCTCATTAATTGAATGGTCAAGACAAAGTCATGAAATATTGCAACTTGGAACGTGGTCTTGAGGCTTCCGTTAGCTGTGCTCAAGACCCCCATCTGAAAACAGAATACAAAAGATGTAGAATATCAACCACAGAAACGTTTAGGTCTCAACACTTCATTTAGAATCAGAAAGGCAGATTGTTAGATATTTATTTAACTATGTTTTGCTCTTGGTTTATGTTCCTTTTCCGATTATTCCATCCACTTATCATCTCAACAAGTCACAAACGTCATATAACTTCACATTAAATAGATAACCATTATACATTGTTACATGGAAGTAATATGGAAGGGGGTCACAAAACACAATAGAAAATCTCCTTCTTCCACTTTTTATCTTTATCTAGTACGCTATTTCATCATAATAAAATAAAGTTCCGACCATAGATATACTACCATCCATACTTATATTATTAGCATCCATTAGTTAGCATAACAACATACTTACATAGCCATAACAAATTTATTTAGAAGTTCCACTTATGAGAGGTCTAGGTCCTCATCGAACTATTCGATCTTGACAAAAGTAGTAATATAATGATTGAAGCCCGGGTACTCTTCATACATTCCTGACCAATTTGTCTCGTGAATGCAGATAAAATGGCCATCCTCCATGTGAGATGACCTAAGAGCTTTGCTTAATTTCGAATATCTTGCTCCCTAACATCTATCATAGAGATAGGGAAAAGGGTGAATACACAAGTATTTAGTGAATAGCAAGTTTTTAAAATAAGAATTTGAATAAACATTTTATAAACTTTTGTGCCCCGTAACATAAGATCAAAATTACCTCATGAGCTCATCGTAAAACACATAATTCATAGCATTGTCATAGGGGATCATCCAATCGGATTAACTCGCATCATAAATCATAATCATTCATAGTGACAACATATATAATATTCCCCGGTGTCATGGAGTATATGTAAATTGATCCCGAAACATAGCTAGATTTTATCATAATCATAGTGAGGTAATTCCACATATGTAACAAAATCTTTCTTCATTCAAGAAAAGCATATATTGTAGAAAACATTATTTTTTCATGGAAGGTTCTTGAAAAGTTAGATACTACTCACTACTATCGTGCTCACACTATCAAAGATTTACCTACATTGACAAACATTCAAAGCATAAGTGATTTTGTATTCTATCCGTACATGTGTTGAGACCAGAATTGCAGAAGGTCTCAACGCTAGATTTTGTAGTAGCTTATTTTGGTGGATTTCAGTGATTTCTTTAGAATTTTCAAAGCATGATAAGTCATTTTCACCTCTGATCCTACTGTTCTAAAGAAGAATATCATCAATAGAAATGGTTCACAGGCCTTACCTCCTTTAGATAGTATCTTCCAAGACTTTCCTTTTTGCTCTCCTTTCACTTGTCATTTTCACTTATTAACTTTTGAGGGGTTTACTTCCTAGCTTGTTCAGATATTTATCAGAGGAGAATGGTGGTTTTTGCCCACGGTTTTGGCTCATTCTTTATGCTGGAATAGGATGGTTTAGGGTTTCTTATCCATATGTCTTCAAGACATGTGAAGTTGATAAAGTGGCATACTTGAATTGGGCAATAAAGGAGGCTAAACTTTTGGACAAATGATTACCTACAGTTAGGTTATCGTTGGGTTCACAAAACCAGGTTTTTCATGCAATTAACAAATTTGGAATCTCTTGAAATCCATCAAACCCCAAACAAAACATATCACATGTGGACTTTTTTACACAATGATTTGAAAGCAGTAGAATCATTATTTTTATGAAGAATAAAGTTCCTATTATAGTATCCATATAAAAGTCTAACTTTGATATGATAATCATTTCCAGATTCTCATCCAAGGTATTTAGAAATTAGCCTAGAACATCGCTTCTCAGACTGTATTGTTTTTCTCGAAATTAGACAGGTCTCAAGTACGAATTTCTTGGACTGTCGAGACCTAAGGCTTATCCCAAAATTTTCTTTATCCTTTCTTTATCTTTTCTTTTATTTTCATTTAATTCTCGTCAATGATCATTTATGTTGTCATGCCACGTCATAAAATAAGGTCGGGTCATTACAACATCCCTAGTGGAATATATATTGCTGGCTGCTTCTCTCTCTTGGGCTCAGAACATCTTACGCTTCCTTTCATTCTAAAATTAGGATTTCAGGATTTCCTCTGTATATTCTCTATTTCTCTTCTTTGTGGAATTCTTTTTGTAAGAATTGTATAATTTCAGAATATGAGGGGGCTTTAATTTGATAGGTTGTTGTCTTGTGTTTTGTACGCTAAGCTTATAGCTGTAAACCTACATTTTTCCTTGGTTTCTAAAGTAATCTTTGGAAGCAGATCCACTACGGTGGAGCTTCAATGGTAGGCATAGTTGTGTCATTAATTTGATGCAGTGAACCTCACTGGCGCCTCATGGCTGAACGTGAAACTCAATGTGTTCTTGGTTTTCTGTTTCTATTTTCACAAACTAGGATTTGGGGTTTTTTTTTTCTTCTTTGGATGTTTTTACCAATAAGTGGTATCAGAGCCCTAGGTTCGCTGTGTTTAGCCATCTCGCCAGAATTGCCTATTTTGACGGCACTAATCAATTAGGGGTTTCAGACCCTGCATTTCCTTTTGGTGTGAATTTTTTTTTTTGGGCTTCGCGGGTGGAGGTTTCTCAAAATTACCTCTGAAATTGTTCATAACAATCACCAGTAATATCTAACCCTTTCTGTTTAAATTTTCTTTTATGTCTGAATGCTTTAGAAGAACCCTATCGAAATAGAAACATCTTAGCTGCCTTTGTCTTGAACTTCCTATGAGGGTTCTTGAAGCTGAGGGGCGAGAGTTTTAGGTTTGATAGATTATTTTGAAGGTTAACAGTTAATTTAGACCCTCAAGTTGTTTCTTGGTCTTAGAAATTGATTGGTCTTGGACCATTAGTCTTTGAGACTATGGGAATCACTAGTTCTGTTCACTAGTGTTTTCCCTTTTTGTTACTAGTTAATATTGATTTTGATTTAGATAATACTGGTTAATATTGGTTCTGCTGAGTACTGGGAAATTCTGTTGTTATTTAGTATTGGCTAACTCATTCTTTGTCTAGTACTGTTTTGATTCTTGATCAAGTTATAAGAGCATCCATATTGGTAGTGCTAAAGTAGGTTGTTAGTGGAGTTGTTAGTTAACAACTCAAAAAGCAACCTACATTAGTGGTGTTAAAGTAGTTATTAAAAGCATTTAATTTAATAAGTTGCTAGTTTTATTGTTTAAGTTAACAACGAACTTAACACTTTATGTGTTATTATTTATTCTTTTTTTATTTTAATTAAATTGGGATTGGTTCGCTATTTGACTATTGAATTGATGATTAAATTTAACACTCTTATTTAGAATCACTAATATGACATAAATTAATAGTTAAATTTGACTTGCTTATGTGTCCTTTAACAATCACTCAAAAACTCTACTTTTTGCTTATGTGCATAGTTAATTTTAGAACTACCATTGTGGATGCTCTAATGTGATTAATCTTGATTACTATATTTTGTTCTGCTTTGTGGTTTTGTACATTGGAAAATTATTTTCTTGTTCTTTTGCTGGGTTAATAATGTCCATGTCTCGATTTGATATTGATGTGTGGTCTGGCACTGGGGATTTTAGTCTCTGGCGTTAGAATATGCGCGCCCTCTTGTTACAATAGAGATCTGCTTGTGCCCTAGATGATACTTATCCTGCTGAGTTTAGTGCACTTAGGACGAAGGAGTTAGATGAACATGCTTGGAATTTAATTTTCCTGCACTTATCTGTTAGTGTACCTAAAACGGTGGGAGAAACCACTACTGCTAGGCAGATTTGAGAAAAATTAGAGAGCCTGTACCTCACAAGGACTATACCAAATAAATGTTTTCTATCAAAACAATTTTTTGGTTTTTAGTTTGATAATAGTTTGGGTCTTGAGGAAAACATTGATAGATGTAATAAATTAACTCAAGATCTTGAAAACTGTGAAGAAAAGGTTTCTGGAGGTCAACAAGTAATTGCACTTTTAAACTCTTTTGGTGATAAATACAAAGACTTGAGAAATGCTATAGAATATGGAAGAGAGAATTTGACTATTGATGTAATTACTTATTCTCTAAGAAATAAAGAACTTGAATTAAAGGCTGAACAAAAAGATTTTCAAAATTCTGAGGCTTTGACTGTTTCTAAGGGAAAACAGAAGAACGAATACAAAAGTTCAAATTCTTCTAATTCTTCCAATTCAAACATAATAAAAACTCTTCTAAAAAGGGTCAAAATTTTTCAGAAGGGAAAGAGAAGAGTAAGAAAGGGAAGAGTGTTATTACTGTAAAAAACCTAGTCACTTTGCTGAAGAGCGTTTTCAATAGATTACTGATTTGAAAAAGATACAAGAAAATATAGCTAAAGCTCAGTTGCTCAAATTGAGATTGCTAATAACAATGGTGGAGTTTATTCTATGATTTTTCAAAATCCCAAGCAAGTTTCTTCAACTGTTTCTTGTGGCTCTTTTGCTGTGACATTTTCAAATCCTAGGTATGATTGGATTTTGAATTATAGATGTACATTCCATATGATTCTTATAAGGGAATGGTTCTTTGAACTTTAGTTAATTGATGATTGGGAGGAGGGGGTTGTCCACTTAGCAAATGAGGATGTCTGTGTTATTAAGGGAATAGAAATCATGACAATAAAATTTGATAATGATAAGAATATTACTTTAGATAGGATTAGATGTGTTCCTAAACTCAGAAAGAATTTGATTTCCTTAGGGGAATGGGATGGGCTTGAATTTGATATTAGGATCAGAAATAGGCACTATAGAGTTATTGGTGATTCTTTTTGAGCTCTTAAATGTGCCAAAGATGTATGGTCTTTGCATTTCTCATGCTGTTCTTGTCATGCTTTCTGCCTCTGTTACACTTTCTTTAAATAAAACTTTTTATGGCACAACAGACTTGGACATATGAGTGAGAAAGGTTTGAAAATACTTTCTGAAAATGGTGTATTAGGAAAAGATAAAATTGAAAAGATGCCTTTCTGTCATGAATGTGTCACTAGTAAACAACATAGGTTACCATTTACCCAAGGTATATATAAAACTAGGCAAATTATGGAATATGTTCATGCTGACCTTTGGGGTCCTTCCCTAGTTCAAACTATGTCTGGTTTTAGGTACTATTTGGTCATTGTTCATGATTTTTCCTTGGAAATTTGGGAAACTTTGTTGAAATTAAAATCTGACATCTTCCAAAATTTGAAGGACTAGAAAACTCTCTGTGAAAATCAAACTAACAGAAAACTTTAGGTTTTGAGAATTGGCAAAGGTTTAGAGTCATGCAATAATGAGTTTGATAATTTTTGCAAAGAAAATGGTATCCTTAGACACAGAACAGTAACACATACACCTCAGTAAAATGGTATTGCTAAAAGAATGAATAGGACACTGTTAAATAAGACAAGGTGTATGCTTTTTGGGGCAGGAATGCCTAAAATTTTTTAGGGAGAGTCCGATCTAAAATGCATCCTATCTAAATAACAAAAGTCTCTCCACTGCTATTCAAAACAAAACCCCTAAACAAATTTGGTCAAGTCATTCGTCTGACTATTCTTGTCTGAAAAATTTTGGATGTGCAGCTTATACACGTCAGAAAATGGGAAATTGAGAATCTAGTTCCCAAAAATGCATTTTTCGGGGTTATAAACATGGGACCAAGGGTTTTAGACTTTGGGATTTTCAAAAAAAAGGTTTTGCTCTCATATAAATAGAGATGTTGTGTTTACTAAGTCTGATACGCCTTATCTGAAAGTAAAACTATTTTGGAAAATCAACAGAGTGCTTTTCAAAATAATGGTGTTACTTTCTGGGATGATTTTGAAAATGTGAATGACTTTGTGTCTTATCCCCAACCTGAGGTGGAAACAACTCAGGGTAGAGATCAAAATGCGATAGAATTTGATCCAAATGTACCAAGTACTTCATATAATGATATTACTGATTCTATTGATAGTAATATTCACCCTAATGTTGATAATGAACATGTTCTTACTATGGTGAATCCTTTTGAAAATTATCAACTTGCTAGGGATAGACCTAGAAAGGAAATAAGACCCTCTTCTAGGGTTACTGATCCAGATTTTGTGTCTTTCTTTACTGCGTCCTTATCTGATGATTCTGAACCAGCAACTTATGATGAAAGGTTGTGTTCAAAAGATAAGAATAAATGGCTGAGTGCTATGAACGATGAAATGGACTCCTTGCTTAAAAATCAAACTTGGGTTCTTGCTCCAAAACCTAAAAATCAGAAAATAATTGACTGTAAATGGATTTTTGAGATTAAAAGGGAGGAAGTAAAGGTGGATTGAGGTATAAGCCAAGATTAGTTGCAAAAGGGTTTTCTAAAACCGAGGGTATAGATTACAATGAGGTTTTTGCTCCTATTGTAAAATATACTTCTATTAGATTGTTTCTTGCCATTGTAACTCATTTCAATTTCCAGCTTGAGCAATTGGATGTGAAAACTGCCTTTTTATATAGTGATTTGGATGAAACTATATATATGCAGCAGCCCAGGGTTCTGAGACTAAAGGTAAGAATGACTATATGTGTGTTTCCTTAAGAAGTCCTTGTCTGGACTTAAATAGGCTCCAAGGTAGTGGTATAGAAAATTTGAATCATATGTCTAAACTGAATTTTAAGAGAAGTGTTTGTGATCACTGTCTGTTCTTTAGTGAAAATGGTGGTGAAAATGCTGCATAGCTGTTTTTATATGTTGATGATATGTTACTTGCCAATAAAAATGTGAATGACATCAATAATATGAAAGCTAAATTGCGAAAGGAGTTTGAGATGAAAGATCTTGGTCCTGCCAAGAAAATCCTTGGTATACATATTGTTAGGGTTAGATCTAATAACATTTTGTCTTTAAATCAGTCTCATATGTTGCTAAAATATTGATAAGTCTACCTTGAGTGATGCTAAATCTGTTACTTTACTTTTGGCAAATCATTTTAAACTATCTTCTGATTGCTGTCCAACATCTGAGTAGGAGGTAAGGAGGATGAGTAAAATTCCCTATGCAAACATTGTTGGTTCAGTTATGTATCTGATGGTTTGTACTAGCCCAGATTTAGCCTATGCCATCAGTGTTTTGAGCATATTTATGGGAAATCTAGGTGAACTTCACTAGACAGCAATGAAGTGGTTGTTCAAGTACCTAAAAGGCACTACAACTTTGAGTTTATTGTTCTCACAATCTGATGAGATTGTTTTGAAAGGTTATGTTGACTCTGACTATGCTGGGGACATTGATAAAAGGAAGTCAACATCTACATATTTTTACACTTTGTGTGGAAGTTGTATCAGTTGGAAATCACAAATGCAGAAAGTTGTTGCTCGGTCAACAATAGAGGCTGAATAAATTGCTGCAATTAATGCAATCAAAGAGGGTATTTGGCTCAAGAGGGTGTTGAATGAACTTGGTTTTTTAAATTCAAAGTGCTATACATCTTAGCAAGAATCCTGTCTTCCATGACAGAACTAAGCATATTGATGTTAATCGCTTTATTAGGAAGTAGCTGTGCAGGGATTGATTAAGATTAAGAAAATTCCAGTACAGTATAATCTTTCTGACATGGGTAAAAAGGTTATACCTTTGGCAAAATTCAGAGATTGCCCGAGTACTCAGAGAATTGATTCAACTCAATAATATTCTGACCCCTTTTATTTAGAGTAATTAGTTTATTCAAAATATGTTTTAATTCTTTTCTAACCTTGTGTTTTCTTTTGCAAGTTTTTAGGAGTGATGAAACCGGATTTGTATGTAGAGATATATTTTTAAAAAAACTATTTTATAAAAGGCGGAGATTTGTGGTGTTTTTTTGTCTCAATTTTTGATTTATGGGCCAGCCCAGTTTTCAATCAGCCTATGAAGGTTTAGCCGGGGCCATCGTGTAAACAGTTAGCTAATTTGTTATTTTGACTGTTAGATGGAGGGATCCAATCTGAGCCATCCCTGGTGGAATATATATTGCTAGATCCATCTCTCTCCTGGGCTCAGAATGTCTTATGCTACCTTTCATTCTAAAATTAAGGTTTCAGGATTTCCTCTATATATTCTCTACTTTTCTCCTTTGTGCAATTCTCTTTGTGAGAATTGTGTAATCTCAGAATGTGTCAGGGGGCTTTATTTTGATAGGCTGTTGACTTGTGTTTTATACGGTAAGTCTATAGTTGTAAACGTTCGGTTTTCCGTGGTTTCTAAAGTAATCTCTAGAACCAGATCTTCTACGATGGAGCCTCAATAGTAGGACGTAGTTGTGTCATTAATTTGATGCAGTGAACCTCACCACGGCGTCACGGCCGAACGTGAAATTCGTGGTGTTTTTGGTTTTCTGCTTCTGTTTTCACAAACTGGGATTTGTTTTTCTTTTCTTTTTTTGGGGGATGTTTTTACCAACACTGACGTCAATAAATTGGTCTCTTTTTTTTCCAATTTTTATTTGTCATTCTTGGTATCTTTTCCCCAAAGCAAAAGACTTTCTATCGTATTTTCCTCCGTTTTCCTTTTTGATTCCGCTCTATTTGTCATTCGCAAAAATTAATCCTTATATGGTGTTGGCTATTTTCCTCCCTCTTTGCTTTTTGATTCCTACCAATTCCTTCTTGATATAATTTTTGTTAATAGCTAAAGAAATGTTTTTGCAGATTGTCCGTCTATGAAGCATAGAAACTCCAAAAATGCTAGCGTTTAGTGTCAGAAACGTTTTGAAAACCGAAACTCTCAAGAAATTCTTCGGAAACGTTTCGGAAACTCTTAAAAAATTTCCAAATTTTTAATAAAATTCAGAAACTCTATGGAAACTTTATGGACACTTTACGGAAACTATTAGGAAACTTTACGACAAAAAATTCAGATTTTTATTTTTAAGAAAAGGAAAACTTAGTTGTAGTCATGTTAAAAAAATTATAGATGGTAACTTCATTAATGTTTTAATATAAAATAAACATTTAAACTAATTTAAACTAAATTAATTAAATTTCTTATTGAGAAAGTAGTCTAAAAATTAACCAAGTTCTAAGTTGTAAAGATTGAACGTTTGGGACAGCTCCAACATTTGCACATTAATTTCGCTGCTTCAGGCCCAACACTGGTATATTAATTTCACTGCTGGGACTCGAGGTAATTAGTTATTATTTCAATTATATCCTAATATTAGCTAAATTGCTGACAGAATGATTTCAATTATATACTATGATTTCAATCATATTGGTTTTTAACATTAGCTAAATTGCTTACGGAAGGAACGGAAATTTAACATTAGATTTTAATATCATGATTTTGATTTATAAATTTTTATTAGTTAAATTAGTTTTTAACATTAATTTTTTTTTTTGGTAGATTTGGTTTTTATTGTTCATGGATTGTTCAAATTTTGAAGAAGAGTATAAGAATCCATTATGGAGGTATGTTACAAAAGGAGAGAAAATGGAAGAAGGAGGTGGTAACGTCAGTTGGAAGTGTAATTTTTGTGATAAATTGATGGAAGGAACTTATACAAAGGTCAAAGCTCATTTGTTGAGAATGCTAAATAAAGGCATTAGGGGTTGCAAAAATGTGAAACCAAGTGAAATAAATGAGATGAAAAAATTAGAGGAGGAAAGTGAGAGAGAGCTAAAAGTTCCGTTGCCTCCAAGTATTGGAGATTTAGATAATAGTAATTCAAAGAAAAGAAAGGGTGTCGTTGGAGGAAAAGGGAGTGAAAATTCAAATCCGTTATCTAAGGCATTTAACAATGAAGCTTGAGCTCAGTTAGATGCAGAGATAGCTAGGATGTTTTATACTGGTGGATTGCCTTTCAATCTTGCTAAAACCCATATTTTATAAGTGCTTTCTCTTATGCCGCTAATAATTCAATAGCTGGATATATGCCTTCAGGTTATAATTCATTAAGAACCACTTTATTGCAACAAGAGAAAGCCAATGTTGAAAGATTGCTAGTCCACACCAATAGAACTTGGAATGAAAAGGGAGTTACTATTGTCAGTGATGGTTGGAGTGACTCACAAAAGAGACCATTGATTAATTTCATTGCTACTTATAAGAATGGTCCAATGTTCATTAAAGCTGTTAATTGCTCAGGAGTGATAAAAGACGAGTACTTCATTGCTGATTTGATGAAAGAAGTTATTGATGAGATTGGTCATGAAAAAGTGGTTCAAGTTATTACTGACAATGCACCAAATTGTAGAGGTGCAGGAGAGAATAATCAAGGGGTATATCCACACATTTATTGGACACCATGTGTAGTGCCTACTCTTAATCTGGCATTGCAAAGTATTTGCGTACCAAAAGATAGTGAAAGTAATCAAGAATCTTATGATGAACGTAGTTGGATTGCAGAAATATGTGGAGATGCTGTGCAAATTAAAAATTTCATAGTGAATCACTCTATGGTACTGGCATTGTACAATAAATTTGTTTGTCTAATCAATTGCAGATACATGTTTTGCTTATATGGTGGTCATGCTTAAAAAGATTTAAGGTAATAAAAGTTGGACTTCAAGAAATGGTAATTAGTGAACAGTGGTCTTCTTATCAAGAGGATTATGCAGGAAAAGCTCGATTTGTTAAACAAAAGATTCTTGACGACAATTGGTGGGACAGAATAGAATACATTCTCACTTTTACAGGATCTATATATGATATGATTAGAGAATGTGATACAGACAAGCAATACCTTCATTTGGTTTATGAAATGAGGGATTCTATGATTGAAAAAGTGAAGACAGCAGTATACAGGCATGAAGGCAACCACCTGAATGAGTCATCTACATTTTTTGATGTGGTTTATTCTCATTGCTCATTGGACCAAGAATAATACAGCACTTCATTGCTTAGCTCACTCGTTGAATCCAAGGTAATTTTTAATTTATCAAGTATTAGCTGATTCTTTTTAAATTGACATTCTTTTTTAATTTAACGTATTAGTATCTTCTTTTAAGGTATTGTAGCGAGACATGGCTCCGAGAAGACTCAAATAGAAAGCCTCCCCACATAGATCCTGAAGTCTCTAGTGAAAGAATAGCTTGCTTTAGGAAGCTCTTTCCTGATCATGATGACTTCCTAAGTGCTGGGAATTAATGCAAATTCCCTGATTATGCCCACAGGACCGTTGTTCAAGGAATTTAATTGAGACAAGGAAAAATAAAAGACGAAGACGAATTTAACAAACTGTCAAAGCTTTCCACTATATGATTAAAGTCGGTACAACCATACAGAATTTTCACTCTCCAAAACTCATCCCCCAAGTACAACAAGAAAAATATACCAAGCTTTACCGCATCTACCAATTTCTACCAAGCTTTACCGCATCTACCAATTTCTTCCCTTTGATTAACCTGCGAAGAATTAAAGAAATCTCAAGATGCTAGGCTACTATTTTTCTTCACAAGACTCTCTGACCCGACCCAAGTGAAATTGAGAGAATCACCCCGAGTTTTATCACACCTAATTTTCTACCCTTTGAACAAACTACAAAGAGTTACAAGAAAACTCTTCAAGTTGCTAGACTCACTAATTTTCTCTCAACTCGCTTGTACCACTTGTGTATAAAAGAAGAAGAAAACATATCTATTTATAGGCTTCGTTTCCTTGGAAGACAAGACAATCCTTCTATGATTTGGATTCATTTTCCCCCTAGGATTCTTCTTCTTTCCCTTTCCTTTTCCTTTTCAACTTTGGATTATTTTTGGCAACAAACCCAGCAATCTCTACGTTGCCAAAATAAGCCAAAATCTTCATCTTATCCAGTTTTGTAGACAATACTTGAGAAATTACCAGGCAAGCCTTTGACATACTTTGACAGTCCTATACTCCACCACATGAGTATATATAACCACTTAGAATTAACAACAATTCCAAGTATTTCATCGGCTCAATGTCGAAATAAACCTGCTGAAATTTGTGGTGCAACTCTCTCGTTGGCTTTCCAGAGAGCTCATCAGCCATCGACATTACTACAAACACACACCTTGCATCACCGCCAACCAATGCCGTGTGTAAATACAACCTCTAGAAGTAACACACATCTTTTACCATGGCACCTAGCGACACACCATCATGACACCAAGAGAGTCGGATTGTCCAAATCCGAACAGTACCTGAACCTGCTCCACCTAGACAATGTTTTCTTACGTGGTCAGCTTGTCTACAACACCAACAAGTTGCAACAACCACTAGTTCCCAGACAATCTCATTGAGAATTTTTGTATCTGCACCAACTCGCAAAGAACTAAAAATTTTTTTCAGGTGTAACAAATTTGAAGAACCCCTTATCGGATCCACCTCTCCAAATTGACGCCATAGTTCCTTCACAGCAAAGCATTCTATGAATATTTACAAGAACATTTCTGGCTAGATGTAGACACATCCTAGTTCCAGTCTTCAAATATAAATCTTCTCAATCACTATCGCTCATACTGGCTCCAGCAACTTTGTTATAACAAGGAGAAGGTTTTTCTTTGAAAGCTTTAAATTGCCCAATCAAAATCAAGAAATTCCAGACTTGTCCTAGCAACAAGTCAAACTTGATTCTCACTATTTCGTATGTCATATTTTTCCTCTGCTCCACCTTGAACAAAACCTTACGCTCTGATACCAATGTTGGGAATTAATGTAGATTCCCCGATTACGCCCACAGGACCGTTGTTCAAGGAATTTAATTGAGACGAGGAAAAATAAAAGACGAAGACGAATTTAACGAACTTTCAAAGCTTTCCACTATATGATTAAAGTCGCTACAACCATACAGAATTTTCACTCGCCAAAACTCATCCCCCAAGTACAACAAGAAAAATATATCAAGCTTTACCGCATCTACCAATTTCTACCCTTTGCCTAACCTGTGAAGAATTAAAGAAATCTCAAGATGCTAGGCTACTATTTTTCTTCACAAGACTCTCTGACCCGACCCAAGTGACACTGAGAAAATCACCCCGAGTTTTACCACACCTAATTTTCTACCCTTTGAACAAACTACAAAGAGTTACAAGAAAACTCTTCAAGGTGTTAGACTCACTAATTTTCTCTCAACTAGCTTGTACCACTTGTGTATAAAAGAAGAAGAAAACATATCTATTTATAGGCTTCGTTTCCTCGGAAGACAAGACAATCCTTCTATGATTTGGATTCCTTTTCCTCCTAGGATTCTTCTTCTTTCCCTTTGCCTTTGCTTTTCAACTTTGGATTATTTTTGGCAACAAACCCAACACTAAGAGTTAAGACATAATATGCTAATTTTTCACTTTGAATTGGAGATTTTGCAGATTATGATTCACTTGCTGATAGGTATGTCATGGAAAACCTTTAATTATATAAACCTTTTAGACTTGATCATCGAGACATTAATTACATATTTAATATTTCCAAAATATTTAATCAAAATTTTTTTAATTTTGATTGAATAGGAACAATATGGATTCAAAACGCTGGTGGGCAACTCATGGTTCAAGTGCACCCTTACTTCAGTCGCTAGGTTCTAAGCTACTTGGTCAACTTCATTCATCATCATGATGTGAACGAAATTGGAGTACATATTTCTTCATTTATTCAATGAAGAGAAATAGGTTTAACTACAAAACGTGCTGAAGATTTGGTTTATATTTACAACAACATTCGTCTTTTGTCAAGAAGAAACCCACAGTACTATATAGAAAAAACTAAAATTTGGGATATAGCTGTGGACCAATCTGACGATGTTGGTGCACTTAACATTGCAAGTCTTTCTTTAGATGAGCCAGAGATGGAGGCAATGTTATTCAATGATGTCAACGATAGTGTCATAGTTATCGACAGCGATGATGTTCAAGAAATTTAATTGTTAAACTTTTTGAAGTTTTTTAGTTTGTGCATTACTTCATTTCAATAATTATTTCGTGATGACAATGAATTTTGAGTTTTTATTACATTGAATTGATTTTGAGATTTTAGTTATCTAAATCACATTAATTAGTGTTTTGAGGTTGCATATCTTTTTTTTTTTTTTTGCGCTTGAATTTTGAAGTTGAATATTAAAATTATAAAAAAAATAACAATTACTACATAACGTTTCCGTAGCATTGCATGTCCTACATTTTTCAAAATATTGTTTCCCCATGTCTGTTTCATGTCCCGTTTCCGTTTCTGTACAACCTAGTTGCCCGTATTTTTCTCTTTCATTGATTTTATTTTTGCTAATTGCTAAAGAAAAGATTTTGCAGATTGACAAGGTGGATGTATGGAGTGACAGAGTGGGGTTTTTCCATTTTACGGGGATGGCTAGATAAAAATAATTTCGAGGCTATTTTGTGGGGAAATTGGAGGTTCTCAATTGGGATTTTATTTTCATCTCTTTTACTTTTTGATTGCAGATAATTCTCTCGAACTACTTCAATGTTGATGTTTTAGGGCTTTATCTCTGCTTTTCAAAGTAATGATGTGTCATATTTATAAGGTTATCATCATCTTTCTTTGTTTCTTTTATACAAGTTTATTTTTATCCTGATTAATTCAATTAAGTTGGTTGTTCTGCCATTGTTACTTGAAATTCAGTTATTGAACAAGATATATCCAAGCACTAAAATGTTGTCTTTACTTTTGTAATTCTATTTTGCAGTTCAGAAGCAGATGCTGTTACTGTTAATGTACACACAACTAAAGAACTCTTCATTATTCAAGCCATCTCCATGTCAGGTGTAATTCTCTTTTTTTTCCTTTTAATTGGAAAAATCAATGTATTGTTTGTTAGATCAATTCTGTTATATCAATTAATGTTTTATATTTACGTGAATATTTTCCAGAAAAAATTTGAACCATGAAAGGTAAGACATTGAGTATTTATTCAAAAGTTGCATTTGTTTATGTTTTCCGGGATTTTATTCTTAATGTCTTAATTTAGTCTGTGTTGAAGAGCTTCCTTTTTCTGATTGCAAAAAGTAAGGTGTTGCAGTTGATGCATGATTTATATGGTAAATATTATTTAAAATGTTCTAAAAGGGTCTGAAACATGGTTTGGGAGGTCAAACTTTTCATGATTTTTAAAGATTCATAATATGCAAATAAATGGGTATTATAATCTAACTCATGCAAGTGTAAATTTTGATGGATTATTAGGTATTAGTGTTTTTTATGGTAAACGAAATTTGATGATTTTAGTGAAGCAGGTTAGTTTAATATTCCAGAGTTGGCATTGGGGAAAAACTAATCGTGGATCAGAAGTATATATTGTGAAATTGGAATTTTTAAAGAAAAATGGAAGAACGGAGTTGGAACTTGGGAAGTTTCTTGGGATTTACTTTTGCTTGAGAACGACCAATTACTTTTGCTCGAGAAGAAATCCTGTTTACTTTACTTTTCGGATAACCTGGAACACGATGCAATTGTTGTGAATCCAATCCAATTTTATCTTCTAATCCAGTTGGGGCACAACAATATTTTTGCTTATGGACAAACTAGCAGCGGAAAAACGTGCACGAGGAGATGAATTATAGAGAAAGCTGTTTGATGATTCAAAGGTGATAAAGTCTTACCTAAAGGCCTAAAAGTAATGCTTGTAGAAGTTGTACGGCATTTCTTCAAAACATTATTGACTTGAACTTGAGTTCTTGATTGTGGAGTGGTTGAGAAATTGGTGGAAAATTTGGTGAAAGAGGCAGCAAAATTGTGTTTGCCACTGGGGGGCCACAGATTATTTATGGTAGAAGATGGAATTTTATGATTTCCTATTTTTCGTGTTAAATAACACTTGGAATTTATAGTCATGTGTAATTGTTTTAGTTTCATTAATAATAATAACTACTCTATGTTTGTAGTTTAGTACACAATTTGAGTGTTTACCATTCGGTTTCTGTGATGTTTTCCTAAATTTTTATATGAACAAATGTAATTCTTTAATTAAAATATGTATTTTATATTCAATTTTCGGACTTTTCATATTTAGATAGATAATCAAATTGATTTCTGATGTACAATAACCTATTAAAAGTTAATATATTGTAGGTATATGTGGCATTTAAAGGAGAGTATATACATTGGGAATGAAAGTCCTCTCTAACATCATGACATTGCTCATCTGTGCTAGTTGTATGAATGGAAATTTGCAACTTATGTGGCTGACACGGTTAAAGCTGCAAACATTTTCATAAAATAATCATATGAGATATTTACTATTTTTTGGCACTTTGAGTACTATTGTTTGATAATTTAATTTAGTACTACCATTTGATATTTGGACTTTGTTCAATCTTACATATTGTTTGTTTCCCAGAAACAATTTTTTGCACTTTCATTAAATCTTAATTACAACAGTTAAAATCTTTTTATTAATTTTAGGAAAAATAATTGATAGTTAAATTAAGATTAATAAAATTCCAACACAATTAAGATTAATAAGATTCTCAAAAAAAATAAATCTTCCTAAAACTTAATTACAACACTTAAAATTTTATTAAGGGTGTGTTTGATTGTGAAAATTTTCCATGGAAAATGTTAGTTTTCTATTTAAATTCTTACTTTTGTACTGTTTGATTGACTTTTTTTTCGTGGAACATATTTTCCCACTTTTGGTCACGTGATTATATTTTCCAGGAAAACAAGGAAAATATTTCCCTTGGGGGACCTAGGTAATTCGTTTTCCAGGAAATTGAAATTTCATATTTCTCAAAATATTGGATAATCTTTTAACTTATAAAATATAAAAAAATTGGAAAACACGCACGTAAATTGAGAATTTATCATTTTCTTTTTCTGGGATTTTGTGTAATATGACATTTCTTGCCAATGTTAATGCATATAAGATCTTATAATCATTTCAAATTTTCTAATTATCGACCGTTATTGAAGTTTATAACTTTATTTTATCTTCATATTCATCTACTAATCACTCTCTGAATTTCGTGCAATTTTTTTTAGTATAAGTTTCTACTTATTAAGTGAATTATTTGGATAGTTGCTGGCATCAAAATTATTCATTGAATTATGAGTAGTAAACTGTCTGACGAGACTACAATCGTTAGAAAGCCTCACTCTATGTATTCTATCATCATAACCATTTCAAACGTTTTCATCATATCATTATTGTCGATGAAAAAAATCATACAAGACAAAAGCTTGACATACGTTTATCTTTTTTTTATTTGTCTTGGTTTGATTTCGTCTCAAATATAAACATATATTCAGTTCAAAATTTGAGCTCGTGTAGTTTTGACAAATAAAAAAATTTGTCAAATAAAAAAATACATGAAAAAAATACAAATATATATATATATAACTTGATAATTTCTATAAAAAATAATGACTATCAAATAATAAAATTCAGTAAAAAAGATTGTTTCCAGAAAGTAATATCTATCAAACACCAAAAAATGAAAAATAATAATTATTTCTAGGTGAAAAATTAAGCCAATCAAACATGTATAATTGACATTTTCCATGAAAATTAATTCTAGGGAATTTAATCACCAAAAATTTATTTTCTTTCTATGTATTTTCCATACTTCTAATAAAACAGTACCTAAATTTTTTCGACTTTATACAGTTTCCCATAAACAATTTACAACTACATTAAATCTTTTTATTAATTTTGTTTTGGGATTTCCTCAAGTTCTGAGTTAATAATTTATTAAATTATTGTATAATCTTTATTAACATTTGATATTTCCTTTAGAGTTTTTGTGCAACGCATGGGCAGAATTCTAGTAATTAGTTACAAAAAATACATTGTAAGGTCCAGTCAACGTTTTATCAAGTTTTTGCCTCCCCCAATCACTTAGGCCATGCTATAAAATCTATTCAATTTTAAAATAAAATTTATCTAAACTAATCAATCTATATATCCTGTGAGACTCACATGTACATATATTACACGGATGCCTACCACTCATTTTTGTAAATCTCTTTTTGTTTTAAAAAAGAAATAGAAGTAGATATTTGCTAACAATATGGGCTTTCGTTAATTATGTTGCTCATTCAAGATTCACGATTCCAACTCTCTAACATAATTGTAATTTTGTTCACCCCTTTTAAGAGGGGTATAATTCACCCTCTATTATAAGTAGTTAGAATTGCTAGGGGGAGGGGGAGAAAGAACATTTAATAGGAGAGAGAGGGGGTTAAAGTAATAATAGGGGGGATTTTAGGTTACAGTCATTGGTTAATTTATTTTTCTTTTATAGTTTTTTTCTCCTTTATAATATTACTTTTTTATTTAGACAAAAGCAAGTCAATTTTTTAATCGAAACATATTCAACATATATCTCAAATAAAAGATCTTATCGGCTACTTTAACATGAGTTAATTTTTAAGATCTAATTGCAAGTATGTCACCCGATAAAATACATCAAAGAGAACAATTAGAAGTATTAATTTTATTTTTTTTTAATTTTTGATCCATCTCTTTCATTTCAATTATTAATTCAAGTAAATTCTAAATAGTATTTACTTGAATTAATATTTTTAAATAATTTTCTTATTTAAAAATATTCGTTCAAGAAAATATCATTTATAATTTACTTGAATTAATAAGTTTGAAAAGAAAGATATGGGTGAAAATTAAAAAAATAAATTAATGCTTTTAATTGTTCTCCTTGGTGCATTTTATCGGATGATATATTTATAATTAGATCTTAAAAATTAAATCATATTAAGATCAAGAAGATCTTTAATTTAAGGCCCATGTTGAATATGTTTCGATTAAAATATTGACTTGATTTGACAATAATATTAGAAAGTGAAAAAAAACTAAAAAAAATGAAAATAAGTTAACCAATTACGAGGTAATAATCTAAAATCCCTCACTTGCTCTCCTATTAACTCTTCTTTCTCTCTCCCCTTTAATAATTCTAACCTATCCTTTAACGGAGTGTAAAAATACCCCTGTTAAAAGGGGTGAACAAAATTACATACTTGAGGGAAGAGTAATGCTAGATGTACATATAGATATGGGTAAAGTGATAATTTTATCTATTTTATCTATCTTTTTCCTCTTTCTATCAGTACATATGATTGTTAAGGTAAAGTGTAATTTCTCACTATTTCTGTCAATCTATTTTGTGCTCCCAGATGTACAAATAGATTTAAAATAAAGTATTTTGCCAACAAAGACATATATAAAAGAATTGATCATTTATAAAATGTTGACATTTCAGCATGCAAGCGTAAAGAAATTATTTGAAGACAGATGTCAATGTAAATGATGCCGGATTTTTTTTTTTTCTTTGGTTTTTTTAAGGAAAGGAATGATGTGTAGAATTTCAATATGGTATATTTTACTTACCGAAAGCTCAATTAGTAGGCTTATTAAAACATGCTTTGTTGGTTTTGTAATGAAGTTTTCTTTTTTCCTCTATATTGACAGTCGAACAAGACACTTAGACTTTTACCAACATTTCTACTAATTAAATCACACTCTTTAAGTTGCTTCCAACAAAAAAAAAAAAAAAGAAGGAAGGAAGAAAAGAATATCACTATCTTAAATGTATATAAGGCCGCCGGTAAATACTGACGACACTTCTCGACCGTTGGTAAATGCCGACGGCGCACCTCGGCCGTCGATACTTACCATCGTTGGTAAGTACCGACGGCAACCACCGCTGTTGGGAATTACAGACGGCTTTTACATGCCATCCGCAATCTTCGACCGGTTTTCCATGCTGTCAACAATCTCCGACCAGTTTTTAGGCCGTCGGAAATCTTTAACTTTTTTTTAACAGTAAAATGCAATAATTTCTAAGAATTATATGCATTTTAATAAGTGATATGATGAAATATGTGTGTGTTTTAATTTATAAGATTTAACATTAATAAATAAAAAACATACATATCAAAATTATTCACAAAAAATATGTAATCCAAATTTTTCTCTCTCTCTCTCTCTATATATATATATATTCACAGATTTAAGTAGTGAAATAAGTTTTTAATGAAACAAAAAACTCAAAAAAAAAATATATATATATATAAAATAAAAACTTAAGCAATCCCTGCAAATACTTGGTTATCTATTATTTTTTAAAATTAGGTCTAAAATTTAATTTTTTTCACTTATTGTTTTTTCTAAAAAAAGTTTTGAAAACAAAGTAAAAAATATTTGATATAAGTTAAATTATTTTGGTGAAAAAATTACATATATAGAATTTTAAACACCTTATTAACCACTTTTATACAAAATTTGAATTATTGATAAAATATAACTTTTGGAACTTATAACTTGGAAATGACTATAAATTTTAAAGTGATAGCATAGAAATTAATTTAGAGTATAAAATATATCTTTTGTGCATAATGTTTTTTTCTTATTTTTTAAATTGCAAAAACTATATGAATATATATTAAATATATTACAGATACATAAAATTAACAAGAGGTTGCAATAGTCTAGTGGCTGGGACTTTACTTCCCAATCACCAAATAAGGGGTTGGGCTAACCATAAGATTGACCAACTCGATCCTTACTACCTTCCCTTGCAAAATTGTGAACAATTTATATAAGCAGCTCGAGCCATACACACGGGCAATCGAGTATGGGCTTCGGTTTGGAAAAGTGGGTTGGTCACACGATAATAGGTAGTGCAATTGGGTTGAAATTTCGGGTCGGGTTATCGGTTCGATAGCTTTAAAATTACAAATTTATTTTTTTCAGTTATTTATGGTGGCCGTCGATGATTTTCGACGGGAAGGCCCCACCAACAGCTAGTTGTCGGAATTTCACGATAACCAACTGTCATTGGAATTTACCAATGATCTTAGCCGTCGATGATTATTAATGGACACAGATCGTTCTTCGGAAATCACCGACAAGCCGTTTCCCAACAGAGTTTTCCAACCATCCGTTCCCCTCAGCAACTTACTTTTCCGACGGAAATTCGCCATTGCCGATAGATTTGACCGTCGGTACAATCATTTTTTGACCCATAATGTGTAACGACCTGCTCCACTTTGACATGATATTGTCCGCTTTGGGCCTAGTCCGCACGGTTTTTGTAACGACCTGCTCCACTTTGACATGATATTGTCCGTTTTGAGCCTAGCACGCATGGTTTTGCTCTTGGACTTCTACCCAAAATGTACCATATCAGTTGGAGTGGGTCTTTTTGCTTATAAACTGATCTTCTTTTCTCTGCCCAAGCGATGTGGGATCTTGAGGCTGTCACAATCACCCCACCTAAGGTTGTCCAGCGTCCTCGTTGGCAACACTTCCGGTTGGGCTCCGCTCTGATACCATCTGTAACGACCCTCTCCACTTTGACCTGATATTGTCCGCTTTGGGCCTAGCCCGCACGGTTTTGTTCTTGGGCTAGATCACCCAAAAGGCCTCATGTCAGATGAAGTGGATCTCTTAGCTTGTAAACTAATCTTCTTTTCTTCACCCCAGCGATGTGGGATTGAGGCTGTCACATATTGCGTCGTCTTGGTTACCTTTAAATTACCTCTTCCGATTAAGGCTTTTGGAGGGCTTAAAAGTGTAGAACATATGATATCAAACAACGGATCAATGGAACAACTGCCAACCGGGCAAGTGCTATTGCTCTTATTTATATGTTACGACCAAGCTCGACGGAAGCTGTGGGAGGAGGAGCAAAATGCAATTGTTTATGTACGTATTGCTTGGTGCTGAAATGTCATGACACTGCTTAAAATGTTTTCTCTACGTGCTAGTGTAACATAAAACTTGGTTCTTTTATGCATATTGATTTCAAAGAAATTACAGTTCCTTCTTAAGTAACTATGGTTAACCTTTTTTTTTTAAATATTTTTTAGACAGGCATGTTGTTTGCATCCATCAATAAATACGAATAAGTAAAAAATTGTTTAATTATCTTCGAAAGAATGGTAAAATAAGAACTAGGAATTGGTAACACTTGTTTAATTATTGTTGTGGTCATGAAGAAAATGGGCTTCTCTATCAAATGGCAGCATCTTATTATGAATTGCATTGCATCTTCTCTCTTATCTTTGATTATTAATGGGAAGCATTGGGGACATTTTAAGCCATCCCAGGCCCTCCGACAGGGATGTCCACTTTCTCCTTATCTTTTCCTGTTTTCAGCTGAGGCACTGTCGGGACTAATTCAAAAGGCAGAACGTGAAAAGGCCTTGATGGGACTCACTTGTTCGAGACATTCTCCTCGTGTTAGTCATCTTCTTTTTGCTGATGATTCTCTGGTTTTCATGCGTTCTAACAGGACCGATTCTGATTTTTTCTCAACTATTCTTCATACATATGAACTTGGATCTGGACAAAAAATTAATTTAGAGAAATCATCCATTGTTTTTAGCCCCAATGTCTAAGAGATTGATAGGCACCATATTCTGCACTCTTTGAATGTTGGATCTAATATCTTGGATTTCCAATCTCTATTTGGCGGAAAAAGAAGCAATGTTTTGCAGAACTACCAGATAAACTCTGGAAGCAAATTAGAGGGTGGAAACGGAGCTTGTTTTCGGCTGGAGGACGTGAGGTGCTTATTAAATCGATTCTCCAAGCCCTTCCCACTTATCAAATGAATCTGTTCCGCATTCCTGAGGCTATTATACAACAACTGTAGTGATCTATTACAAGGTTTTGGTGGGGAGGAGATGACAAGACGCGGAAAATCTACTGCTCTTCCGATCTCAGACACTTTGCAAAGCTAAATCAGAAGACGGCCTTAGCATTTGCGATCTTGAAGCATTCAATAGGGCTATGGTTGTTAAACATGCATGGAGGCTCTACCATGATATCCACTCACTTTTGGCTCAGGTGCTTAAAGGAAAATATTTTCACTCATCTTCCTTTACTGATGCTATTTGCAAAAAGGGTGATTATTTTCTTTGTAGAAGCATTATTTGGGGATGTGGCATTCTTCCTCTTGGAGCTTGTTGGCGGATTGGCTCAGGAAACTCAGTTCGAATCTTTGCGGACCTTTGGCTCCCAGGCACTCCCCCTTTTCGACCTATCACTCCTGTGAATAATCAAATTCACTTGGTTTCAGATTTATTTTCAGCATCGGGAGGTTGGGACGCTGCTAAGATTGAACATCTCTTCTTACCACCATATTGCACCTCCATTCTTTCTCTTCCAATTGCTTACAGGGACAGTCCAGATACTATTATTTGGCACTTTAACAAGGATGGTTCTTATACAGTTAAGAGTGGATATTGGTGCATCATGAACATGATAACTGAGTCCAATTGCAGTGGTAGCAGCAAAGAAAAACATTGGTGGAAAAAACTATGGCAAATTTGCATCTTCCCTAAAGTGAAATTTTTCTGGTGGCGGTTTTTTTTATAATGTGCTTCCCTCATCTTTGAATCTACTAAATAGAGGTGTCCCTGCAAATCCCTATTGTGGTAAATGTGGCAGAGTTGAGACTTCCCAACACATTCTGATCTGCTGCCCTTTTGCGAAGCTAGTGTGGAAAGAATTAGACCTTTGGCATCTCGTTAAACGGTTCCAAAGTTTGGAATCCACCAAGGACATAGTGCATGGACTAAGAATCTCTACAACTGACCAGAATCGCCAATGCATTATCATTTCCATGTGGTTTTTATGGTTCGAGAGAAACAACACATTACATGGAGAAACAAACAGACCGGCCATTTTACTTGGTCAATCCATCCGGGAGTTCCATGACTTCTATGTTTTTAGTTTGCAACATCGAACTCAGACAAACTGCAAGAAATGGAGAAAACCACGAATTGGAGGATTTAAACTCAATGTTGATCCCGCTTTGATGCCTAGTTGTGAGGTCTTTGCAATTGGAGCAATCATTAGAGACGATATGGGGCTGGTCAGAGGTTGTTATACAGCTAACAAGCGGGGAAAGCCAGGTGTTGAATTGGCTGAAGCTATTGGTTTGTTGGAAGGGTTGCGCTTTGCTAACCAACACAACTTTGACTTAACGGAGATCGAGACAGATTGCCTTTCTTTGCTTACTAGTTTGAAGACTAATCTAGAGTTTCACCCCCACCTTACTATTATTCGTGAAATCAACTCACTCTTGGCATTGTGGTTTTGTGGTTCTTGTAGCTTTGTTTGCCGTGAGGTAAATAACGATGCCCATACCATTGCCACTACTTCACTAGCGTTGGGCTTTCATTGTAATCTTGTTGACTGTACTCCTTTGTTTTTGACTTCGGCTGTATGCCGCGATCTATAATATTATTAACTTCCCATCAAAAAAATATGAATAAGTCTCCCTTAAATAAACAAACGAATACGTCTTCGAGGGTTTGACTGATTTACCAAAATACATAAATGTAAATAATATATAATTATAAAAATAACATCCACCCTATGCATTTATTATGTCATTTTCGTTGTCCCTAGCTACAGTAATCCATCTTTAGAGTAAGATTAATGTTAGGGAAAAATGGCCAAGCAGGAAAAAGTCAAGCGGAAGAAACTAGGGGGAAAAACCTATTTCCAAATAATGTGCAGGGGAAAAAGTGGGGTTAGGGGAAAAATATGAATTGGACACGTGGCTATATTTTATTGGATTAGAAGGGGAGTGAGAGTGGGGGAAAAAGGGTAAATGAGGGCCCAAATTAGGTTTATTCCCCCCAAAATGGGTTTTTACCCCTTCCTTTTAACACACTATTTGGGTTTTTGGCGGAAAAAACCCAAAATTTCCCCCACACTAATTGTGCTCTTAGAAAGCACAATAAAGATGAAATTTTAAGTTATTAGTATATGGAAAAAATTGCAGACAAGTAAAATTCCATGTAGCAAAAGCCAAAAATGTCATTTTTTTCACAAAGCCTAACTGTAACAAGAAATTACTCATGGATGGATGAAATTAACCCTTATTTTAGACATTGATGCCCCAAAATACCCCTTCTTATTCGAACCAACATTAAATGAATCTATTTCCTGAGTACATAAATGTCCCATCTTCTCAGTCTGGGAATTGGAATTCCAGAAACCACTCCTTACACAAAGAAACCCGACAGCCCTAAAAAACGCAACACATCTCCTCCCATAGCCCTCAAAAAATGCAACACATTTCTTCCCACCGTCAATCAGTAGGTTTTCCGTTGCGTGCTAGGTCAGTATCAAATGGAGAAGAATACCCTATTACCACCGGCATACCTCGTTCACAGTTAAGTTCGAGCGATGGGTCTTGAAGAAAGCTCAAGATGACTCGTGGGGCGACTGTCGGACTGTTGATTTGAAGTCAAGGAGCCAGATTTGGGCGCAAGAAGAACCGTAGATGAACCTAGGTGATATTGGGTACAGGCAATTTTCCGATCCCGCCCTCTGCTTTGCCAAAATGTCATTTTTTTTCCAAATTTTAGTGGCTTTTCAGTTAGTTCTTAGTGCCCAAATTTGCTCGAAGTACCCTGAAAGTTAACTTAAAAATTGTAATCGTTAAGGTGACTTGTTCAAATTGTATTCGATTGAATGGTTAACTTAAAAGTTAATTAAAAATTGTGTTTACTATGATTCAGAAAAGCCTCTTTTCCTTAAATTTTTGTTCTTGTTGAGCTGAATTTTGTGTAGGCACTGTTATTTATTGGACTGTTGAAAGTTGAATTTATTTTTTTAAATTATTTCTATTTCAATGCAAGAAAATATTGGTTAGTTATTCTGATATTTTGCTGTGTCGTAGCGTCACCTAACATGTTATGAATCTCTCTAGTCCATTTGACTTCAGTAAGCATATGAATCCGTATTTAAAGTTTTTTAAAATAAATTTGAAATTTTAAAATTAAGAAAGAATTTGAAATTTAAAGAATTTGAAATTTCAAAGTGGATCAATAATCTGATAATGCAATGCAAGAATCTAATTAATCAATGGATCTTCTTCAATTTTTCTTCTAATTTCCTCATACGCTTCATGGGTTGGTATCAACCTCTACTTGAAGCATACCCCACACTGTAAGCTCCATAAGCTGACTGATTATTCTTATTATCTATAACTAGATTTTTTCACTTGTGCGTTGCACAGGTAAAGTTATAGTGTATATTCACGTTAAAATTGACGTGTGAGTGCGGACATCATCTCATAAATAAAGTACAATATACTAATTGCACTGTATAAAATTATGAATTGACATGTGAATTACAAATCACCATAGAATATTTATAGTAAAATACCTGAGACTATGATTCTAGTTTCCTCCAAACACGTTGTGCAAATTCACACATCAAACATATATAAAGTTGTAATAACTAGTAGTCAGATAACAATCAACTATAACAACTTTAAGTCTAGCCTCCCATTCGTGCGTTGTACAAGAAGACTAATTTAAAAAAAATCAAAAATAATTAATGATAAAATATGGAATAGATACGTGTCATCGGATTTGCATAACAAAATCAATAAATATACAGTTTTGATTTAGTATTTGACACGTTAAATTAATGTTTTATTAATAATATATTAATAGCTACCTACTTATGTAGTCGATTAATGTTTTACTATATTTGAATTTTAAACCATCTAACTTATTTAATATTATTTGTTAAAAATCTTAGAATACATATCGGGCATGTACATACCCGTATTCCCTCGATACCTAGTCAGATAAAAATTTTCATACTCATAAGAAAGTATCCTTTTTATGAGTAAAATTTAACATTGATAGTTTTAATTAAAGTACCAAATAGTGATAGAGTCGTAAAGAAATGCAAGTTAGATTTTTTAATATAAAAAGGCACCATATATGTGAGAGATCTAAAAAGGAAAATGAGACCAAATAATCAGGATGGAGGTAGTAATTTTTTCTGCAGTTCCTTTTCTTCTTGTACATTCACGTCTCTTTGTTAGTCCCAATTTTCGCTAAAATTCATTGTTATCTTTGTCAAATTAAAATATCGATGTTTGAATTCAAGACTGATTAATAATCAATTAGTATTCAACCTGTACGTTGTACGGAGAGGTAAACTCCCAATGTTTCATATTAAAAAGAAATTCATTACATAAATTGTGTTGATGCCGAGTTTAGCTTTTGGTTTCAACAAACAAGATTTGTATTCACGGGAAATTTGTATTTGAATCAGTATAAGCAAAAATGCGAATTAAGGCAACGAATGTTTGTAATCTCTATAATAAATGGAAGACTATAAATGTATGAAGACAAGAATAGTGAGGTTCGGGTATCGAACCCCTTCTCACTTCTGCATGCCTCTATTTATAGTGTACATTTGCTTGTTTGCATGGGATAATGATTGCATGTATTTAATGCTGGACCTACAAGGATGACATAAGTGTCAAATCGACTGGGATTAATCCTTTACTTTTTGACTAATGATTGCTTAAGCCATGCATGGAACATGTGACTATCGTTTCGCATTTAATGCTGGCGTCCCATCAGCCGTAAGTGATAAGATTTCCCACGTAGGTTCCCATGCTGCTACCTAGTCTGCTATCCCGATAGATCGCGGCGCTACATCGGGTCGCTGCCTTGGTGCTCAGACGCCCTGGACCATAGAAGCGGTAGAGAAGATGTCTGCCTCCTGGTTGCTGAATCAGGTCTCCGGGTTCTCTGGTCGTTAGGTCGCCAGGCCTTTAGGTTAGATGAGGAGCTTGAGGCCTGTTTCCAAGACCCGTACCTGTTGACCTCCGTTGACCTTCAACCCTCTCTGATTTTTGTGACCTGGTGGCTACAAAATGCCCCCTCAAGGTCGCTATTCCTTAAGCCCAAGGTTTAGCGGCCTTGAAGATTAACTGGCTACTTTCTTGGAACTTTTGCTGCCCGAAATATGATTCCTTGAATTTTAAAAAGGGGTTGAGGTGGCGCTCTTTGCCACGTGTCCGTCGTTCAATAGAATGGCGTGTTCAGGGATCTTAAAGGCAATAATCATTATTCTTAAATGCTGCCTTTTAAGTTCCCAATATCCCATGTGGCCGTTGCCCTTTGATCTTCCCATAAGACTATTTATACCCTTTCGTACATTCCTTTTCCTCCTTCGCATTGTCTTCCTTCGCAATCGGTTCCCAGAAGTTTTGTATCATCAATTTCTTCAGGCTTCTTTGCAATTTGTTGATCCTTTCCCGGTGCTCTTCCAAGCTTCCCAGATAATCTCAGTGCCAAGGTAAAAAATACTCTTCTCCTGATTTATAAGGGATTTCCCTGCTAACCTGTCAGAAAACCTGAGTAACCTACTAGTGTTTGAGGGGATTTCACTGAATGGAGGGTAGAGAAGGGTCTCTTCTAGTGAGGGATGTAGGCAAAGGCATGGCAGTAGACATGGAATGGTCTACGGATGAGTAGACGGTAAGGGCAACGCCGCATTTGGTGTCAGGAGTCCAATTTGATTGGATGGATGATGAAAGCGAGGGTGATGAAGAGGTGAGTTCCGATGGGAGGCCTCCGGTGGTGGTGATTCGCGATAAAGACCGACAGTGGGTGTGTAAACATATTCCTTCCAGAATAAGGAAAGCTGACCTACATGCGGTAAGGCAGAATTACCGCGTTCCTGATCGCGTCTCGCTTTGGGTCCCTTATGAAGGAGAGCGGGCTCATTGCCCCCCAGGGGGTGCATAGTAGCGAGCATTAGGATGTTTGAGGCTGGCTTCCGTGTTCCACTTCTGAGGCCTGTCACTGGACTGTTGAGGTCCTGGGGGATTTTCCCCTCTCAAATTACACATGCGAGCTGGAGGACAATAATTGGAGTCCTCGCTTTGTGGCAACACAAAGGATGCGGGTATCTGAGTCCTGAAGATTTCAACTCGTACTACGTGTTGTGGTCCTTACCCTCTGGGAAAGGGTGGTTCCACTTAACTGCACGGTCTAAGGCTGGGGCCTCAAACCTTTGGGGAAACTTGGTGAGAGGAGCATCCGAATCTGGCCCTAGTTGGAAAGAGAGCTGGTTCTGGGTTGGAGGCGAGTGGAGGAGTTTGCCGTGTCCTGGCAACAAGGACACGACCATTATCACGAGCTACATGGAACCTAGTAAGCGTATTTTCAACATAGCTTCCTCAGCGGGCTGACAGACTAACGCTTTAACTATATTTTCTTCTTTGCAGGTATTGAGCGAGGTCAAACACTCTCTGCGCTGTTTCAGGAGTGAGATGAAATAGTAGCCCAAATTCTAGAGCATCATCATCACGTAGCAAATCTGACAGACGAGGACTTCCTCGTAAGCACTAGCCTATTTGTTCCCAGGTCCGAGCACATTTCCAGGAATCCGAGCAACTATAAGCTTTTCTTCTACACCTGGATGCCCCGAGTTTCGGGTGCTTTCTTAGGTCTTGACATTTGTTTCTTTTCAGGGAAAAAATACCTCTCCAAGGGCTAAACGCAGGCCATTCGAAAGGCCGAGAGGAAGAAAGTTGCATGGAAGAAGAGGAAAACAGTAAGAACAAAGCCGAAGAGATGAGGACTACCGAGCAGCTCAACGAGGCTTTGAGAAGGCAAAAGGAGAAGAAGAAAACGAGACAAGACAAACAGCTGGGAAAGGTCTATGATAGCAGACCAGGTGGCTGCCTCTGAGCGACCCAAGAAAAGACAGTTGGCCATCCGGGAGCCCCTGGCCAGTTCTTCACCTGCCCTTCCCGTTGTCCCTGATCCTGTCCCTCCTCGTGAGGAGCGACCTACTAAAGGACCTATCGATATTCTAGGTGAAGATCTTTACCTCCCTATGGACCAAGCTAGGAAAGATGAGATAGAAAGATTTATCGATAAAAAACCAAAGGCGCTGCTCAAGTTCAACTTGGCCAGGAAACCCTTTTTCTGCCAGCGTCCCAGGGATGCTAGGGCCCGTTACAGATGCCATAAGTAGCATGGTGCGGGGCTGGTCTAGGAAGTGGGAAGGCTTCGCACCCACTTCGACGATGGCTGAGCTTCTGTAGGTGAGCGCAGTGATGCGAGCTCAGTTGGCTATTTTGGACAAACACGCCATGGCTCAGGTGGGGCACTTCCTCGGGGAGAATAGGAAGCTCTCTGGCCAGGTGGCTGAGGCCTATAAGGTGAAGTAGGAAGTGGAGTTGGCTTTTAGGGAGAAAAAGCAGGAGCTGCACGTGGCCAGGGGGAGTCGTCCGACCTGCGGACTAAACTCAAGGCCTGGAAGAAGAAGTACGAGGACCTGGCAACTCAACTAGTGATAGAAAGATCAAGCCATGAGTAGGTTTTGAGAGACTGAGAGAAAAGCTGCTGCTAGCGAGCTTATTGTATACCAAGATACGATTACTAAATACAAGGCCTATGAGGAGTTTAAGAGTGCTAATGCCGGTCTTTATAATGAGACAGCAAAGGAGATCTTGGGCGAGGTTATGAGGGAGCGTCCCGAGTGCGACCTGAGATTCCTCAAGGAGTAGGTTGCCAAGCTGAAAGAGAAGTGTGGCTATGTGAGCCCTGAAGGCTAAGATGAGGAGGTTGAAATCATACCAGAAGCTCCAGTCCCTCTAAGCTGTCGGGCCCTGCTAGAGAAGCCATGGAGTACCTGTCCCTGTTAGGGAGCGTACCGAAGATGCTAATTCCACCGTGGGGTTTGAGTCTGCCATTCCGGTTGGGGGGAACGTGGCCTCATCCTCTGAATGTCAAGCTTTGGAATTTCTAGTATCCCAGTGCTTCTTTTTTTTTTTGGTGATCTCCAGTAGATGTAATGAAAATTGTTTCTTCAAGTGCTAGCTCGCTTATATACTTGTCAAAGCAACGTACCATACATCGTTCTTATTTAGTGGCTCTGCTTAGGCCCGTGTGCTCCGGAACCCAAACATCTCCTGTCTCAAGTGTCAAGACGGTTTACCAAGAAATTTGTCCTGGCTTCGGGTCCCTCATACGCCTCGAACTCTAGATCACCAAGCAGGTGGTTGGCCTGAACTCTGGCCGTGGAATCCCTTATACAGCACAGACCGAAAGCTTGCTTTAATCATGGTCAAGTGTTAGGTCGCTAGTTAGAAGCGTATTCTAACTTAGATCGCAGACCCGTATACTTGAGCGTTGACTAAAAGCTTGTTCTAGTCCTTGAGCATGAATTATTCGACTTCAGCACAGACTAAAAGCTTGTTCTAGTCATGGTCAAGAGTTAGGTCGCTAGTTAGAAGCTTATTCTAACTTAGATCGCGAACTTGTATACTTGAGCACGGACTAAAAGCTTGTTCTAGTCATTGAGAGCGATCTTCTTCGAGTTGAGTGCAGACTAAAAGCTTGTTTTAGTCATGGTCAAGTGTTAGGTCGCTAGTTAGAAGCTTGTTCTAACTTAGATCACGGACCTATATTCTTGAGCGCGGACTAAAAGTTTGTTCTAGTCATTGAGCGCGAACTCTTCGACTTCATCGAGATAAAAAGCTTGTTTTAGTCATGGCCAAGTGTTAGGCCGCTAGTTAGAAGCTTGTTCTAACTTAGATTGCGGATCTGTATACTCGACGCTCTTCCGATCTCTAAAGGCTTGTTCTAGTCATTGAGCGCGAAATCTTCGACTTGAGAGCAGACTAAAAGCTTGTTCTAGTTATTAAGCGTGAACTCTTCGACTTGAGTGCAGACCAAGTGTTAGGTCGCTAGTTAGAAGCTTGTTTGAACTTAGATCACGGACTTGTATATTTGAGCGCAGACTAAAAGCTTGTTCTAGTCATTGAACGCGAACTCTTCGACTTGAGCGCAGACTAAAAGCTTGTTTTAGTCATGATCAAGTGTTAGGTCGCTAGTTAGAAGCTTGTTCTAACTTAGATCGCGAACCTGCTTGTTTTAGTCATGGTCAAGTGTTAGGTTGCTAGTTAGAAACTTGTTCTAAGATTGTGGACCTGTATACTTGAGCTGTTGCGGATTCGCCTTGTGTTCGGATTAAGAGGGGGATGTTACACTACAATAAACGTTCGTTCTTCGGATCAACTGTTGGGTTCCAAAACTATGGCTGACGCATATAAGCGTATTAAATTTTTAGCCATGACCTGACAGTTGGTGTA
>CAVNYN010255584.1:0-35184 GCA_963692815.1 Nyctanthes arbor-tristis | reverse complement strand
AGTAGTATAACTAGCGATATGGCCCTTTTGTGCATTGAAAAGCTTTGTACATGCAATGATTTGTCTTGGAAATGAGTTTCCTAAACGAAAGGTGAATCAAAGGATTGTGTTATTCACTGAGTACGTTGTACTCACTCCCCACTTATTACAATTTTTGTAGATAATTGGAGTTATAACAATTGAAAGGCCGGGCAAGCTGGATGTTGGATCGTGCTCGCAAACGGGAGTAGAGTTGTGCATGTGGTGTAAACCTGTTCTTGAGACTATCACGAATTTATTACTTTTACGTACACATTTAGAATATATATGTTTTTACATCTTATAACATATAAGAAAATAGTGAGTTATAATCTTTCTATTGATTTGAATTGTACTCTTCATTGTAAAAGTTTTCTAATGATTTGGGCACACCTTGGAAATCAATGAAATATGTTTATTAATACAATTTCTTGTGTTTTCATATTTCTTGAAAAACCTAGCTTTAATGTTTCTTTAAAAGGTTGACTATTTGTTAACTTATGAAATTATCTTTATCTATCAAACTCAGTAAGATAAGATAAATTGGATTGTTTTGCACGTCCCGTCCCCGTTATTTGAATAAAAGCTTCCGCAACAGAATTTGTAAATTTCCCTAAGATAATCGGAAATATTGAAAAGTTAACGGGGGCGTGACATGGTGTGTATCTCTGTAGACCGTTGTATAGAGCTGATTGTTTGTATATCCTAGGTGGGTTGTTCGTAATCTTCTATAATTATCGACTGGGATTTTCTGGCTAGGGTTAGGTTTTGGTCTCTAGTTTTGAGTAATTTGTGATCTTGTGTATTCGTTGCCGATTTTGGCCGTTTCTAGTGGAACCGGGCAATCCTATTGGTGGATGCTCAAAAAGGGGAAGTAGGCGTTAGAGTTGGTCGCTGAACCTCCTTAGGGTTTTCGAACCCCAAAACATATCACTGTGTTGATTTTTGCATGTTTATTGTTTATGCGATTACAATCTGGTAATACGATCTTGGCACACTAGTATATATAAAAAATTTCTATTTAAAATTGGCCAAATAAATGGTCGACATGGTCTATAGCCCGTGCTGCCTCCTTCCATTTGTTGTTGGTGAATAACGATTATAGTAGAGTTGGAAGGGAAAATGGATTTTAAGGGTCTCTTACAGTGTGTTTGGCAACGGAGTTATTTATAAATTGGTTTATAAATTGTAGCGTGATATCATTTTATTGATTGTTTTCTGTGAAAAGTCAAAAAGTACAGCTTGAATTTTACTTTTTGATTTTTTTAAAATTATGAAACCAATAAAATAATGGCAGATGACAATTTATAAACATATTTGTTTATAAATAGAGTTGCTAAACACACTCTTCGTAAATTTAATAAAAGATGTAATGTAATAGTAATAATGGGAAAATTTTCAAAAACTTGTTTTGCAATAAAACATTCTATATTATGTGGCATGTATAAATATATGCTACGTGTATTTTATGCAATACATGTATATTTTAAAGACACGTGACATGTATCTATACGGCCTACAAGAGGTGAGAGGTTTTCTTACAAAACCTCTCTGAGGTTTTGAGAACAGACTCAACGGTAGTAGCAACAACAACAACAATAATAATAATAATTGTCGACTGAAGGTAGACATTTCTCCATTATTAGCCTACAAAAGTAATAGATAGTTGTTTGTCCGTCTTTACAATCATTCTTCATTTTTCTAATCTTCCATTTCAACCACCTTCCTTACTCCTTTTGTTACGTCTAAATATTACAGTTAGTATACACTTGCACATACTATTAAAGGTTTCTTTAATGCTTGTTTTTATGGACTAGGCCCATTTTGAGAGTGGGAGACAAAAAAAAATTAATAAAATGAATGAGTCCTGTAATTTTATCTATTTTCATTTTATTTTAATCACTTTTCTTTCATTTACACTATTTTTCCTAATGTTTCCTCCATTGAGTCTACAAATACACCCTCACCTTCACATATTTCACTACTATTTTATCATTATTTTTGAATTTATCCCCACATCTCTCCTCTTTTTTACCTCTCTCCTCTTTTTTACCTCTCTCCTCTTTTTTATTTTTTCCCATTTTTTCCTACACCTCTTTCTATTCCTGTTTACTTAAAATAATCATCTTCTGTCTATCTCTCTCCTCTACATCACTTCAACAATTAACCCCCGTTGAAGATGCTCTAATAATGGTATCAAACGGATAAAAAAAAATGTAATCAGAACTATTTTACAAGTGTTTGGCTTGAATTTAGATTATTTATTAGATTATAATTTACTATCTGATATTATTTTACTGGTTATTTTTATAAAAAGTAAATAATTACGGCTTGACTTTTACTTTTTGATTTTTTAGAAAAAAGTCAAACTAGTGAAATAATACCGTATAACAGATTATAATTCAAATTATAATATGTATGAGTTGCCAAACACTTTGTTATTAGTTTATTACGTTTATGAAGTGAAATTCTTACGTCAGTCGTACGCGGTCACACACAGTAGTCCTCTCTACGTGTAAACCTGTGACCGTCTGGTCCGTCTCAACTTGTTAACTGTCTTCCAATTCAGCGTCCCCCCAAAATCCTTACCTTCCGCGTTGCTTCCTCATTCGCCCTTTCCTTTTTTTCCTTACTTTTCTCTCTTTTAAAATTTAATTTCACTCCTTTTTTGACTTTCCGTGCTTGATCTTCATTAAATCTTTCTTTATTTTGGATTCTGTAGGCTAAGTGATTGACTGGATTATCACCGGCGGGCTTAGGATTATTTCTTGGGTTCTTCTTTTTTCGGTTAAATTTGATCTTTTTTGAGTGAATGAGTTGTAGATACAAGTCTTTGTGAGTATTGAAGATTTAAAGAGATTTGATTGACGATTCTCAGTGAGAATAGATGACGGAGAGTTGGCGCTACGCGCTCAATGCTCAATTAGGTTATTCCTCTTCCATGGCTCTCGTTTTAAGCTGTTTGTACTAATTTTTTGGTCCGTTAGATTTTCTTGTATGATTCTTTTCTTTCTTTTTCCTTCCCTTATTTTTTTTGGTTGGATTTAGCTTCCAATTTTCCGGGAGCAGTTTGTTACTTGTATGCATGCGTGTCTTTGTAAAATTCTCAAGTCCAAGGAATATATGCGATTTGAAGTAGTTATCCTCGGATTAAAAGGAATCTTGTCATCATCTATTTTTAACTGAATAGTAATCAGTGACTAGGCGTGCGAAAATGATTAGCACCAGAAAGGAAAATGTCGTCTTGTAAAAATAAAAATGTATTTTTTTTCTTTCTTTTGGTCTAGGGACGAGGAATAAGATCAGATACCAGTTTTTCTATGCATCCACCGGAGTGGGATCAAATTATTATTTGGTGGGTCTAACACTGTAATCATAAAGTTAAATCCTTGAATGAAACCTTCTATAAACCAGTCTCTAGTGAAATTAACGATGCTAGTTAGTTAGAATGTTTATGTTATTATTAGCAAAATTCTTTATTTGGTTTCATTCTCCACTTGCGACCACTAAGTCTTAACCTTTTTCTAATAGTAGTTCATCTGCGACCCTTGTTTTTGATCTTTAATTCGTGATAAATATCAGTCTTCAATCTTCCAGTGGCCTGCAATTAGATGTCGATTTTTGGGTAGGCCTGTTTCTCATTTTATGTATCTTGCTGCCCTAATATTTTGTTGGTAAATCATTTATTCATTTCATCATTACATACTGTCCTTGTGTTGCTATGAAAACTTTGCTATTGCACAAAACATACCTTAATATGTCTCCATCATTTCTGTGGAGACAGTTAGGCAAGCAAATCATGTTCAAGTCAACATGTTGCTTTGGTATTAATGGACAACTAATTGATGGCTAAAAGCCTGAACCCCAGGTGCATTATTTTTTGTTGTGTATCATGAGAAAGTGAAATGATTTCCGTTCGAGATTCATAATCAGTGGTGTAAAACGTAAATAATAAAATGATTTCTCGTACTGTCTTTGCTTTCTTGCAGCTCGCTGCCAGGAATACATGTGTTTATATAAATTAATCCAGCTGCTGTTTAGTGCAGATATTGAGCAGATACTTCAGGAAGCACAACACCGCTGGCTGCGTCCTGCTGAGATTTGTGAAATTCTTCGAAATTATAAAAAATTTTGCCTTTCTACAGAGCCTCCTACTAGACCTCGAAGTAAGACTCTTAGCAACCCTGTTGATGTAATAATGACCAATCTGAACTCTGAAATGACTTATTTCAACAATCAGACTTGTTAGAACCTGAAGGTGACTTTGGAATAGTCAGCTGACAGATGCTTAGTTGAATCTTTCTCTCTTTTCTTTTCCTTTTATCTTTTTCTTACCCAACGGTGCAATCTTCTCCTGTTGTTTGATAATAATGTTAAATTAACCAGTGATTGTTGGAGGAATATTCAGAAAGAGTCTTCGTATTTTTTTCCATCTCCGCAGGCATCTTGCAGTAGAAAGAACTGAAGTCTCTTTTCATTAAGTTAATCATATAGTGCCTTGCACCAGTTCTGTGCTTGATAACAGTGAAAACTCATCGCCCATAGTCTCCAAAAACTTAAGTCTATCTAGAGAAATATCACTCTTCTATTGTCGTCCCAGAGGGAATGATTGTGATTATTATTTTTTTATTTTTTTGTTATTATTATTATTATTATTATTATTATTATTGTTATTATTATTATTAAAGCTTTCTGCTTATGTCCCGAAAGTTAGTGGTGTTGGTCCTACACTCACGCCCACGGCCATGTAGTATTATTGACAAGTTTCTTTTTGTCTTTTGGAATTGTAACTTTTTGTTGTTCAAGCACACTAGACTTGTTCCAGTACCTAATAATAGGTGCAATAGTTAACGATAAATTTGTAGGATTCTTAACTTCAAGGTTTACTAAACTACAATTAATTGATGTCATCAACAATCTATTTTTTTTTACGTGACATGAAAGTGTAGTTCTAGGTAAGTTTGCAATGAAAATATCATACATGATGTTATTTGAAGGTTAAAAGAAATATAAAGACTGTAATACTATTCAGCATCACATTTTTTAGCTGCTTTGTTCAATATCAATTCATATTAGAGTCTGGTGATTCTCTTGTTAGTTATCGCGTTTTCAATTCTACTAGACTCAATCATGAGCTCATGTTTGAAGTTAGCGAGATGCATAACATTATTGAAAGATGTCAGTATTCATCTAATCCTTTTTATGTATACCCTTTTTGTTAACAAAATGTGAAGAAAGCTTTGTAACAGCTGTTGCAGTATTGCTTTCTAGTTGATTCTGATTATATACATGTTATTTTGATGTCATACTCCACCAGGTGGTTCCCTTTTTCTTTTTGACCGGAAAGTGCTACGTTACTTCCGAAAAGATGGCCATAACTGGCGGAAGAAGAAAGATGGAAAGACAGTGAAGGAGGCTCATGAAAGGCTCAAGGTAGTTGCCAACTGATGTTGCTCAGTTTATGATCTTTTATTATATTCATTGGCTGATAAGAATCTGAAAATGTTACTTTAGAAGTGATGGCCTTTAAACTAAAACAGATAAAACATTGGTTTGTATAAATATAAAAGCTAAATCAGATATAAGAAGATATCATCATTCTTGTAAATTATATTGATCCTTCCTGTATAACATATCTAGAAGCACATCTTTTCAGGCTGGTAGTATTGATGTATTACATTGCTACTACGCCCATGGAGAAGAGAATCAAAGTTTTCAGAGGCGCAGCTATTGGATGCTTGAAGAGTAAGTTCTCTTGATATGAAAAAAATTATAACTATTAGTTTGGGATGACTGCAAATTGATCAGTTTTGCTCAGGAAAAGAACATATAACTAATTGACTGGCTCTTCTATTCTTCTGAAGCTTTTTACTCTCTATGATGCAGTGATCTGGATCTTTGAACTTCCAATGATTAGAAATGTTACCCATTAAATCTCTCTAACGAGTCGTACAACTTTCTGACATTTACTAAATCATCAATATGTCGGACAATTTAATCTATGGTGAATATTTCTCCAAATTCAAATTTCTACTGCTACTGGCTGTCTTGTCTCTGTGTAGCGGATGGACTAAGACCAACTGCTCATTTAACTTTATTGGCATAAGAAGCTTATTTAACTTTATTCCTTGTTCTGAGATTTCTCTTCGTTTTAGTTAGTTTATAATTCTAATGATCCCCCAGGTGGTCCAGTTCTTTTACTTTGCTCAGTTTTGTGTATGACCTATGTGAATAATGCGAAATCAGAGCCTTTGATGTAAGGTCAATTAAATTGATATATTTTTCCCTTCAGCAGGTGTTATTTTGTATTAGTTTATATTTTGCTGTTTGTTATTTCACTACTTCACCTAGAGAGTTTATGTTGCTCTAGATATTTCCAGAGAAGAATTCTAATTGCTGGAAGGAGAAGATGATAAACTAAAGGATATAGAGAGACCACCATTGATTAATGGTTTTGTTAGCATTATTGTTTATAAATGTTAGAATTTTATGCATATTGATAAAGTATTTTACTAATCCTTTGCCAATTTAGTTATTCCAACTTCAAGGACACTTTGTAGATCAGGTTTGAGAGAGATGAAAGGGGTATTTGATTCTCACTATAATTTCCACAATATAATTTTACCTACTACTAATTTGACTACTACTCAATTACAGCAACAAATTTTTAACATCCGCTAAATCTCCACCACCACTCATTTTAGTCTAATTATAATATCTTCAAATTATAATGAGAATCAAGCTCCCTATAAATTATAACTTAAGTTAGTCTAACATACTTTTTAGCCGCACATTTCTTAGGACCCACAACTATTTTCCACTTCTCCACCAGTTGTGCGTTAATTTATAATTTAAGCACTTAGTTCTTTCGTCGAAGGCTCTTTGCAAGATCTATATAAACAAGAATCGTGATTATGTTGAGTTTTTTCCTTTTAATCTAGTTATAATCCAATTGTGATATCTCTTTTCTTTCAAAAGGAATTGTGATATCTTTTTATGATTATTTTAATGGGGTTTTTGATTCTCATTGTTCCCCATTATGATTTCACCTAACCACTTGAGTTGACAGTTATTTAACTATAACTAAAAATCTTGTGGACCTACTAAATCTTCAAATGCTTTCCATCTTGTTAATGGGCGAAAATAGTTGGAATTAAAGACCCCTTGATTGTAGGATTGGCCGTCAATATGATTAAGATTTGGTGAATGTTTAGAATTGGCCTCGAAGGATAACAGTTCGAATTTCAGAACTTCTACTTAAATATTCTTATTTGGTGGAATCTGATTTCAGTTTAACTGCTGATTTCTTGTTCAGGGAGTTGTCTCACATAGTTCTTGTTCATTATCGGGAAGTACAGGTAATGATTGTTCCTGCTGTTTCAGATTAATGCAATATCATGTTCGAGCTGAAGTAATTTTTGTTTCATTGCAGGGGAACAAAACAAATTTCAACCGAATTAGGGAATCTGAAGTTATTCCTGATCCCCAAAGAACAAGAGAAATACACAATTCCGTTGTTGATAGTTCTGTATCTTCAGAGGTCCGAGCATATAGCTATGAAGGAAGCTCACAGGTTACGGATTCAGCTAGCCTTAGCAGTGCTCAGGCTTTGGAGTTTGAAGATGCTGAATCAGGTTTCTTTCTGTACATCTAGCAATTCTTTTAACTGTCGAAGATTACAATTTATAAAGCTACATTGAAGATTTTGTTTGCTGTAAATGAGTTACTATCAGAAAGGATTCCATTTCATGGTCATCACTGAGAAAAAAATTGTAAAATGCATCTGCAGTTTATTCTCACCAACAGAGTTCAGGATTCCGGAGATCGGAAGAGCACACGCGCTTCCGCAGCCACCCATGATACAGAAGACAAGAGACGGTTTAATTCCTTACTTTGATGTCCCGATATCAGGTACTATATTGTTATCCTCCTTTGGGTCATAGCATTTATTCGTTCCATCTGTATTAACATTTAGGTGACTTTACTTTCATGGTTATCTTGACAATTCTGTAGCAATATCGTGTTTTACACTTTCAGTTCAGAGTTTTTGCTCTGCGTGATGGATGTATCGGTGGATGTCAAACATAGTGCCATAAAGCATCCTTGTAGGTGGCTTCAAGATTGGTCCGAAGAATACTTAAGTCATATAACCGCCCCCCGCCCCCCGGGGGGTGGGAATTGAAAAGGAAATTATAAATTTATGAGTTCCTATATCTAATAATAACAATGATAATAATGATGATAATAATACTAATATGCATCACAGGGTCACCTAATCAACTGTTCAAAATTAAAGTTGGACAATCATCCAATTATTTATGGGGGAGATTTTCTTCTGTACACCTGTGTACTTCAATATTATCGGTATCAGTAATGATTCAGTATTTCTGCAGACAAGGGTCAAGGACAATTCTCGGATAATGGTTTGACATATGAGCTCGACCGAGAACTTGACTTGCAATCTTGGGAGAGTGCGGTTGAAAACAGTAATGATGATTTCCAAGCTATCAATTTTAAGCCTTCACTTTCTTCGGCCCAAAAGTCAATAGGCATGTTGGTTGGACAAGAAAATGAATTGTTGGGGCAAGTTGTTTCTGGTGCCATTGGTACAAGGCAGGAGTTTGGAAACCATCCTAATGGCCTGGATGAGTGTCAGGTACATAATGATATTCCTTTTACAATTCTATACACCATGGGAGCATCTTGAAGGACAAATGTGAAGGGAGAAATTCTTGACAAGTCCAATGTCTGCTTCTAGACATTCTCATTGATACTACTCATTATTCTAATACTTTTTTTGATACATGTACATCACGAACGTTGTTGCATTGGACATTTTTTTTGGTATTAATGTCAGTATTGTGCATGCTACTTGTTATTGCATTGTAGATGCTCTACTTGGTAGCTTAATGGGGGACGCAAACATTATAAATGAGAGAGCAGATCATCTTCTACACGTTACTGATAGTTTTTCCCCCCTTTTCTTTTTTTTTTTTTTAAATAACGTAGTAGGTTAAGCCATTCCTTGGAGTTATGTAGGTTGTTTAACTTAATTAATATGGTTCAACAATATTGTAGTTCTGATGCGGTCTTTTGAGAAGCTAAAAGCCATTTATGAAAACCCGTTTCTCTAAAGAATTAGTTTAGAAGG
This sequence comes from Nyctanthes arbor-tristis, assembly GCA_963692815.1. NCBI lineage: Eukaryota > Viridiplantae > Streptophyta > Magnoliopsida > Lamiales > Oleaceae > Nyctanthes > Nyctanthes arbor-tristis. The sequence goes on along the minus strand of CAVNYN010255584.1, from coordinate 26,015 downwards.
AAAAATTTTCTTGAGGTTTTCTGGTTTTTTGAAGAATTCTAAGCAGTTTCTACGTTACCTAGTTGAAGTTTCCAATCTATTATTACGGACATTGCTTTGATGGTTATTTTTTGTGTTTTTAAGTTGTATGATTAATCACAGCTGTAGAGATTTGTAGTTCTCTGAATAAATCAATATTGGATTTGAAAGATCAAAAGTTCAAAACAGTTACCCCCTCCCTCCTCCCTCTTCCCTCTTCCTGTCCCCTTCTTATTTGGATTTGAAATTCAGACATCTGAAATATAATTATTGACATGTCTTGAAGTGGTCCATGGATCAGAAGTTGCATCATGATTCCAGCTACGATCCATACTGTGGGACGCATAATGTTAGTAGTGAACATCCGGCCAAACAAAATAACAGCCTGAATGTAGAGGAAAATTATCCAGCCTTGAGACAGCCTTGCCTAGATGGGCTTCTAAAAGAAGGCCTGAAAAAGCTTGACAGTTTCGACCGTTGGATGAGTAAAGAACTTGGAGATGTTACTGAGTCACAGATACAACCTAGTTCTGGCACCTACTGGGAAACAGTTGGAATTGAAGATGGAGGTGATGATTCTGGTATTTCAGATCGGAAGAGGCCACGTTAGACAACTATATGCTTGGACCACCCTCTCTCTCCCAAGATCAGCTCTTTAGCATAGATGAATTTTCGCCAAACTGGGCATACACTGGGTCGGAAATTAAGGTAAACTATATCATATACTTTAGTCTGAGGCTTATTAATTACCATTATATGTATCAGCTCTTTTTACAGCTTTACTTTCATGTTCAGGTGCTTATTAAGGGAAAATTCTTGAGGAATCGTGAAGAGGTGCAAATGTATAAATGGGCATGCATGTTCGGTGAACTGGAAGTTCCGGCAGAGATTATAGCAGATGGTGTATTTTGCTGCCGCATACTCTCACACAAGACTGGAAGGGTTCCGTTTTACTTGACATGTTCTAACAGGCTAGCATGCAGTGAAATACGAGAATTTGAGTTCCGAACTATTGATGTCCAAGAAGTAGATATTGCACTTGCAGGAAGTGTAATATCTGATGAAACTATTCTTCGTATGAGATTTGGAAAATTATTGTCTATTGGATCTGTCCAAACTTCCGTCCTGGAGGAGGCGGCTGATAAGGATTTGTGCCGTAAAATCAGTTCTTTGCTGAAAGATGACACTGAGTGGGAACAAATGTTAAATCTCACTACCCAACATGAATTTTCAGCGGACAGATTTCAAGACCGGCTATTGCAAAAGGTTTTAAAGGAGAAGCTGTATCACTGGCTTCTCCATAAGGTTGCTGAAGGTGGGAAAGGCCCTAATATATTAGATGAGGGTGGTCAAGGTGTGCTGCATTTTGCAGCAGCTTTAGGTTACGACTGGGCTATACAACCTACAATATCTGCAGGTGTTAGTGTCAATTTTAGGGATGCTAATGGATGGACTGCTCTTCACTGGGCGGCATATTATGGCAGGTAGGAGTCATGGAACTTTAATAATTTTTTTAACAAATGGTTCTGTGCTTATGTTATTGCAATTATGTTTTACTCTTTATATGTTCTAGTTGTCATATGGAGATGCCATATTGTGTAAATGTTTGATTATAATGTTCAAATAAACAGTCACCTCAGATATTTCTGTATGCTAATGACTAATCTAAACCTTGTCTTTTGCTCCGGGGTTGTTTTGCTCTGATGATTACATTGTTAGAGAGCACATGGTGGCTTTCCTCGTCTCTATGGGTGCATCTCCAGGAGCATTGACGGATCCCACTCCCAAATATCCTTCTGGAAGACCTCCGGCAGACTTAGCATCCTACAACGGACACAAAGGAATTGCCGGTTATCTGGCGGAGTCTGCCTTGTGTGACCACCTTTCATCACTTAAATTGAATGGTTCTAAGGAGAGTGGTAATGAAGACAAAGCTGTAGAGACAGTTTCTGAGCGAACTGCAAGTTTTGTTGGTTATGGTGACTTGCCCCATGGACTGTCCTTAAAGGATTCACTGGCTGCTGTTCGTAATGCAACTCAAGCTGCAGCTCGCATTCATCAAGTTTTCAGAATACAGTCATTCCAGAGAAAGCAGATAAATGAATGCGCAGATGGTGAATTGGGAATGTCCGATGAGTATGCACTTTCACTTCTTACTGTAAAGGGCAAGAAATCATCAGGGCGGTATGACGAACCACTGCATGCAGCTGCAATATCGATACAAAACAAATTCCGCAGTTGGAAAGGCAGAAAGGACTATTTATTAATTCGACAACGAATTATCAAAATTCAGGTCTGATGCCTCTCTCTGATTTTGCGAGAAGAATGTTTTTGTGGTTCTTATACATTAACTTAATTATCTTCATAAAGTTCCCAAATCCCCGTTCTGAAATTGGGTTTTTCCTGGTAAAAGGCCCATGTGAGAGGTCACCAGGTGAGGAAGAACTACAAAAAGATAATTTGGTCGGTAGGAATACTGGATAAGGTCATTTTGCGTTGGCGAAGGAAAGGAAGAGGATTGAGTTCATTCAAACCCGAAGCACTTACTGCAGGTACTAGCATGCAGGTAACAGAACCAAAGGAGGATGACTATGATTTTTTGAAAGAAGGCAGAAAGCAAACAGAGGAAAGATTGGAGAAGGCCCTTGCCAGGGTGAAATCCATGGTGCAGTACCCAGAGGCTCGAGATCAATATCGCAGATTGCTCAATGTTGTCTCAGAAATGCAGGAAACAAAGGTAGGCCTACTTTATTTATGTTGACTTTGCTATTGAGACCCACAGTGTGCATTTGAACTGCAACGGGGGTTGTATTTGTTGCTACAGACAGGATATTATTTGGGCGATATGGGTTTAGCTGAAGACATGTTGCACTTGAGATACATTTGTACAACATTTTGGACGTATTTCTTGTCACTTCCAGGCTCCCACTAATTTGATGCTACCCATTGGCTTAGGAAGTCACTAAATACAATACATTATTTTATTTTTTATCTTTCTTGCTGCATCAAACTGATAACCCCAAATATACCCAAGGCTCACAATTCCCATTAAGTTGGCACCTACATCATACCCATGAGCATGTAAATGGAGTGCTTATTTTTATGTGGGAACGATTATCTTATGACATTCAGGTAGTTGTAGGGTCAAAGTAACATTTATGAATATTATGTTCATGTATTGAGAGAACACGCTTTTATCATTGAATTTTTTAGTTATCAATATTGTGTCCACAAACATCTTTTACAAAAATTATGTCTAAGCATACTGCAGGTTTAATGACCATGTATGTAGCTGAAATAGAATTTTTCTGTTTCTCATTGATGGAACAGTGTCGAATTTGATTTTAATCTTCTTGATTTTCTCTGCAGGCTAAGTATGACAGGGTCATGAACAATCCAGAAGTTGATTTTGATGAAGATCTAATTGACCTTGAAGCTTTGTTGGAGGATGACACCTTCATGCCAACTGCAACTTAACTTTGCATATCATTACATACTCTGTAAAACCACAACCTAGCATTAGTTATCTGGTAAAGATTTCTGATTAGATTGCACAGGGTTCTCATGTAAATTAGCTTTAATTGATTGATTTCACCTCTTAGTGTTCCATCCAGAGTGGTGAGATATTTGATAGTGGGGTTGGTTGTGGGGAAGATATCTGTGTATGTTTTAGGATATATCTGATAGAAGTGGTAATGCTAACGAAAAATCTAAAAATTTCTCAGTGCATTTATGATTTCTTTTGATGTAATATACGACAACAGCATGTTGAATTGTTGTTTTAGGACCAAAATATGATGTTTATCTAAAACCCTTTCTGAGTACTCATTTTATAAGGAAATGTTTATTCTCTTTTTGGTAATATGAAAAGTGACTGATAATTTTTTCATTTGTAATAATCGTTTTACCTTTCTCTAATGTTGAAGTCAGTGACGTAAAGTCTCTTTCAAGAACCTCCTGATAGTTTTGTGTGGCATGCATAGATGTATGTCATGTGGATTTGAAATAGACGTGGATTTGATTTGAAATACAGGCGCGCTATAAGAATGGGATATTCTTTAACAAAACTTCTGGGAGTTATTGAAAATTTTTCGAGTGACATAATCGGACTCTTTCTGAATGGTGGCTGTGATGATAAAGCTTGATCTAACAAAAAAAAAAAAAAGAGACTCTGTGAATGGATCAGATCAACCGATAAAGAGCCAAGATGGCATTGTGCTTTGTTTGCCTGAAGCACGGGGGTATTGGCAGGAAATTACGAACTAAAATCTGAAATTTATGGAAGAATATTGACATTTAGTATTTTTTTAATCATTATTATTAGTTATAACTTATAAAGTGCAAAATGGGGATCATAAGAGTTGGATGGTGACTTGATTTCAGATCAAATTTACTGGTGATTGGGTGTTTTTAGCACTAGGAGTCGAGGACATTCTCCTTCTGTAAGTATTAACATAGTTATATTTGATATGAAACAAAAGATGAATTTATGAGAAACTAGAATAATATATATAATCATTGAATTGTAACGAGGTTTTCTTTACTGCGAACAAAATGACTACATTGTTTGTTAGAGTGAGTGAGTGAGTGTGTGCGTGTGTGAGAGAGAGTAGTTTTTGTGTGTGTATTTCGCCGCGAAAATGGTATTCTAGCTCAACGTGGTTCCTAGAACAAGAATTTTCCTAACATGTGACAGTATTTTAAAAGGACGTATAGATTCTGGACTCTAAAAAGCAACCTGTTAATATCCATATGGAAACCAGATTGATTTGTGCTAATAATTGAAAAACATGAGCTGTTTTGGTAGTGGAAGCAAAGGTTCATTTGACTTGACTGGATCGATTGACTAATCTAGTTAACAATACTGACATTAATAATTTTAATATATTTCTCCAGCTTTTAATGTTGAATATAAGTTCATTGAAAGCCTAATTTATGACCTAACGCTGTCCTGTGGGATTATGAAATCAAAGATTCCTTGACAATCCGAGATGTCTGTTTTATGGGTTACTTTTATGCGGAAAAAATTCAGGTACTACTACCCTTCTATGTGGGGTGGTTACCAATTTCTCTCCGTTTCAAACATGTAGTCTATTGTGTCTTTATACCCTTTATGAGATTGGTCCCAATCTGTTTAATTTTCGTTGATAATTAATATGTCATTTACAGGGTATAATCATTATTACGAGCTTGTTCTCAAAAGAGCTTTTTATGTAAAACAATAAATTATAAAATATGTACGAGTTGGTTGATGAATTTCCGTCAACTAACATGATGGCCCATCTTTAGATATTGGTGACAACTATACATAATTAACCATGTGGGAAGGGAAACAACTTTAAAGTTTGAAGCTTGACCCCCCATATATCATCATCTCTCTAGACTCTAAATAGTGTCTTCGCAACAACTTATTAGTGTGTGTATGTATATATATAGTCAATATTTTCAAGACTTTAGCCTCAACCCCCCTCCGTCTCTCTCTCTCGTTAAACTTAGTTGTGTGTATCTTAACTGAGTAGATGCTTGCAATTGTGACCATCGTTGCACTATAAACTCCCAAAGCTCGTATAGGCACCTCGCCAATCCGGCCCTGATGGAGATGGAGGATGGACGATCACGCTGTCTGAGAATAACAGGAAAAAGTATCTATCTATCGGAATTGGCTAATGCATCAAATATACTACACTATAAACTGCAGCTTGATGGCGGCACACTCATCGGGAGGCGTAGCCATTTTTCTGGTCTCTACACAACAAAACGGTATGCATTCTAACTATGGTTGTTTATGCATTGGCAAATTGGTATTGAAATTCATTGGTTTATTCTACACCACATGGAGTGGTAGTGTTTGACATATGCTTGTTTAATTTATACTTGATAATTCATTGATCTATGGAGTGGTAGTGTTGATGGCATTAGTTATGCCTTGAATGTATGATCTTTAGAGGCAAACACCTAGTCCCAATTTAGCACCAGATATATGGTGCCAAATGGTGTCATACATCTAACACTAGATCATTTTCAAGCAAACATCCATTGATATGATGGATTTACTGGATGTTTTCCCTTTACTAGTCTGGTAAATATGACTTACATTCTCGATAACTCTCATGTCTACCGCGATGAAATTTTCATTACAAAGTATATATAGTTTGTTAAAAATCGAGCCAAGTTATAAAGAGAATTTGAAGGATCTTTTTAGTCTTCTTCATTCGCCTTATATAACGATGTTGGAGAGTCTTTGTTCCCAACTACTTTGAGTTGCTATAGGGTATAACTTCTAGAATAATAAATTTTATATGTTGCGTAGATTACTGGTTTATAAGGATTTAAAAATTAAACTTTCGGAAGAGAAAAAAAGGGGATTTAATTTAAAAATTAAAAGTCAAGGATTTTAGGTCCACATAGTCCATAGGTCAAAGAATCAAGATTAGCACTGTTACCTAATGTTTGACTTAAGATATGTAGAGTCGTATTGAGTTGCCCCATGAGATGACATTGCTAACGTAGACGCTAAGCACATACTTGAGATAAAATACTTATCTAGTCTCATCCCAAACTCAAAAAGACTCTTATCAAATTTATTATGCGAGATATACATAATAAGAAAAACCGTGGGGAGAAGAAGATATGATTTTATCATAAAATCTATCTAGAAACCCCCCGGGCCGGGGATTTATCAAGGATGACGCCTTTCCTATAAGAAAACGAATGGCTCATATGTATAAATATGGGTACTTGTGCTTCGTTAATTTTATGAGCTACCAAGTAGAGATGACAATTTAACGTGTCCCCGATAAATTCCAGCAGGGTGAACAAGATGCCCATGGTGAGGGCAGAGAGGGAAAAGTACTTTGTAGAGCAGAATCAACTCGTAAAAAACCAGTCCATTGCCGTGTAATGCGCGATTCTGGACCAAGCCACATGGGCCTATGTGGCCCAGCCCATTTTGATATTCCAAAGCTTTGGGCTGTGTCTGGCCCAAATCTTTTTAATGAGGTGGTCCGGTGTTCACTGTTCAACTTTAGATGCCAATTCAATTGGAAACTAATCAAAACACTTGATAGGGTATATACGTCTTACCAATATAAGATTCGTTTCTACTTTTTAATTTCCCGACATTATTGTCTACGAAAATTTTCCTTTATAATACATGTGTTCTCTCTCTAGTGGCTTTATGGGCTCCAACAGGTGTTGGGAGGAATGAGATGAGTGAATTTAGCTAATTTGATTAGTGGTATGAATCTATTGGTTCCTTATAAAGGGTAAAGGACTCCATAAACTTCTCGTCCTACAAAAACGTTGTCCTTAAAAGTTAAAATCAACTCTGTTAGACAGACACCTAAAAACAACGTTGTAGCCTAGTTAGTGCTTTAATTAAAAAAAAAAAACTCGAGAAAGTAGTCTTCGAATTATTGGCATCACCATGACCTTGTTGGTTTATTAGCTGCCAAAGCAACGTCTAATAGAATGCCACGTTACTTTTGATTGTTTCACATCAGTTACTATTGATTCGTAATTAAAACCACACCTAGATAATTTAAGTTGTCACGTTTATAACCACAATCACATGGTATCTTAAGTCGAATATTATTATATAAAATTATTGAAATTGAAACATGTTCAAGATATTCCTATTATATAGTTTAATTTCTCCTTGAAATTGAGCATCGTTACAAAATTTGGCCAATTATTAGCACTCTCCAGTACCAATTTCATCTCTAAATAATTGGCAAAAACGACATAAATTTCAAATGAAATCAAACCACTACTCACTAATAACTTCTGCAAACTATCATAATTATTACAGATATTTAAATAAAACTTAAGTAATTAATAATCAAGTGTACAATATATATATATATATATATAAGGTCATTATAAATCAACTGTCAAAGTCACCACCTCTCAATTTCCCAGTAGCTGTTAGTATATGATGTCATTGCTTAATGGAACTTAATTAAGCCCACTAATAACAATTTGTAGTGGTTGATAACTACGATTATTAATTAGTGCAAAGACAGGTTATTAAAAATAGATTATAACATATATATATGTACACATTCATCATGGATATAAGACTGTTGTTTTATTAATTTAATTAATTAAACAAATCATAGAAATTCTTATTACCACAACACTGGGTATAACAGTTGGGAAATTTGAGATTTAAGGAAATATAATAAGCCCTTCAGTCTTCAAGAAGATTTGACCAATGTTTAACTATAAGACAGTGATCACAAGTCTTAACTAATTAACCCTAGAAGAAATCGATAGTTGATTAATTAATTAATTTTTTTATTTATAGCCATATTGCATATTGTTAATTTCATATAATTAATTGGTATAATTACTAACAATAATTTTTTAATGGAAATTTTCTAGGACGCATATATATGGCAATATTGTTATTGTGTATATGTAAGCCAAGTAGTATAAATAAATACAACCACAGCACCCATACGGGCACACTCTCATAGGGAAAAAATTCAAGTATTTAAGGAGTACCCTAAGGCCAATGAGAAGCCTGCACCTGGGTTCTTGGTCCCTATTTTTGGAATTCTTAAATTCATGTGTGAGTGGTTGATTGGTTTGGAGCACAATGTACTCTTAGAGCACCAGATATTTTCTCACTCGTCGGACATTGAGTACCGAAAATTGCACCCATATAAGTGTTAGAAAATTTTAATAATTATTAATTACTATAGTATACAAATTGCTCCATACACGTTATTGTCATTGAAATGGTAATATGTGATGAACTTAGCATAGATATTTTCATAGCTATAACTTATAATTAATCTTTAATTAATTGTTTGAGGGTTGTTGGGCACTAGTAATAATTAGTTTAGAATAATTAGATTAAAATTAATTAATTCGTAGTTTGGGCTTTATTAGGGCTACGTTTCAGGCGTATTCGTAGTCATAATCCAACGAGTTAGTGAATAGCAATTAGTTAAAAGTTAAAACTATTTGCAATTAATTATTAATTAATTTTATCATGAAATACTAAGTACTTATTAATTATGTGTTTAATGGTGCTCAGAAGGTAACTTTCATTATCACATGTTGATGAAGAGAGAAAGAAACCTCACCAGTCTATGATTTTATTTGAACTATATATTTTTATTATTAATTTTTTGCCAAGCATTAATATTAAATTATTAGTTATTATATAGAGAAAAAATGACTGTTCAAAAAATTGGCATTTTCCCAAAGAAAACAACCAGATTCAACCGGGAACTCCATGGATAGATCTCTGCAGCTTTTAACATTACATTCTACTCCAAGAAACCGGTTCCTATGTACCAAGGAACGTTGACAATTGAGTTTTAAATGAAAGAATTTGAGGAGGGCAATGAAATATATACGTACACACTGATCAGGTTTCAATATATATATATATATATATATAAATTACTATATATACCAGAATATTTGTTTAGAAATTAGAATAAACCAGATTAATTAATGACTACAAATGAAGAAGAGCTTTTTGCAGCTTGTTGATATTCCATTGATTTATCGTTGTGTATACATATACATGTGTTTACATATGGTAAGTTCATATTGTTTAAGATGTATAGTTGACATGCGTCTATTAGGATAATCATCAAGTCATATAAAGGTTTTACGCTGTGGTGAAATAAAAATTATTCAAAAACAAAGACCTACGTCTAATGGTCGATCTTAATTAATTAGTACCCACTCGTGAAACAAAAACCCCAATATATCGTAACTACAGTTAGTGGAGTAATTCTTACACGAACCCCTCTTAATTTTTTCTCTCGATCGGGGTTAGCTAGTGTCATTAAATTTGAACGTACGGCTTAAAAATCAGAGAGCACGTACATACCAACGTATGTAGGTACTTAATGTGCATGGAAAACGAATGGAAAGAAGAGTACGTGGCATGGGGGAACGGAAAGTAGCTAATCAGTCCGATAGAGTTTGGGTAGAAACCCAAAACAGCAAGCAAATCAGTTGTTTAGCTGACAACTAAAAAAATCATTAAATTAGAATTAAAATATGAATAATTAGATTTTAATAGCGAGAGAGAAGGGGGGTGATATCACTTCCCTGTCCCTTTTAAACTAAACCTGTTCCTTTTTGAAATATACAGAATGGTCCATCCGACAAGGAACCTTGGTCCAACAAGCAATCCATTCATTAATCTCTCTTCCTTTTTCCTTCTTTTTATTACTTAACTAACTTTCGACTTTCGTGAACAAGCGGTTAACATGGGTAAATATTTACCTATTTTTTTCGGGTAGAGTACGTAACTTGTGCCGACAGCAATTCAATGGGGATGGGGTGGGGTGTTGAATTTCATTGTTGCATGCCGCAAACGTAAATGGGAAGAAATATATGTCAGAAGGTAATTTTTGAGAAAAATCTTGTTAATAAGGTCAATGTATTTAAGTGGTTTAATTAGGTCCTTTTTAACTACTAGTTAATTCATCCAATTTTGAATTTAGACTTGGACAAACTTATCATGTTTCTCATTGATCAAAAAATACACGTATATTTTATAAATTTTCACCACTCATGATCCTCTCTTATTCTATTCGAATTTCAAAACCATAATAGATTGCTAACTGATCTTTTATTCTTTGAGAAATCGTTTTAAGGAGCCCTTACTAGCGTATTGGGAATAAATAAGTAACATGAAATATCATATTAGAGATAATAAAAGAGTTTAGCCAGAATTAAACTTGTTCGGCTAAACGAAGGGAAAAACTTTTGGCACTATTAAGTAATACCTAAGATAAGGTACTTTGAATCAATTAAGAAATCACATGTTCAAAGGTTCTATTTTAACAATAAATTGGGACGCTTGTATCTACATGTCGGTTTTTTTGTTTGTTCAATAGAGTGAAGTCCAGTAATCCAACCAAGGACGCAAGCCTGGCGCTGCGATTTTATCTGTTCATGTTTAATTAGATAGTTCATTTAATAGCATATACTATATGTTTTATCGGAATGTAGCTAATCATGATCATCACAACACAACTTTTTCTATCAAAACAACATGGATTCCATTATAGAGACTACCTAATTATAAACATACAAGAAACGACATGTGAACTCTTAACTTTTTACAATTGCGAGTTCCGTAACAGTATGTAGGACTATTTCCATAGAAAGAACTCATCACAACTAGTACTAATTTATAAAATTATTTATATTATTTTTTATTTTTAAGCCCAGCTAGCTAGGCAACTCGACTCGCCCATATTAGCCCAAGCAAGATAACAATAACACTGCCCGCAAGCCACATGTCCCGTTATTTTATTTTATTTTTTTTAATTTTAAAAAGTAAAATAAAATTGTACAATGTGTCTTTCTTTCTTCCTCCCTTTTTTTTCCTTGGGATTTGGCTTCACAATGCTTCCTAATTAATTGGCTAGGCAATGAGCTCGACTTGTGCTCATGCTCATGCTCACCTCTCATTCCTATATCCATGTGTGGCAACAGAATTTTCCAATTAGATTGGATATGTATATTCAGTTTAGATAAATAATACTCCTTTGCTTCATTTAACCGTTCACGTACGAGATAGAGATAGATGCTTTAAAAATATACACCATTTGACTTGTTCATTAATAGTCGTGTTAGTGAAGAGTGTGTGCCTTGTGTGTGTGTGTACCGGTTATATGATAGCCTAATAATCGAGCAAGATGGCCAATTAACAAAAGATAATTTATGCACAAGATCTTTAAATTCTTCTTAAAAGAATTCTCTGAGTTATTCAATTCTTGTGATCTAGGTATGTTTCGTCCATAGGGGCATCCTAGCTAGGAGAGTCGAGGAGTTATATATGTCATAATAAATCCACAAATGCAGTAGGAAAGGTAGTTATAAGGTAGACTTGTTTTTGCTTTCTTTACACACAATGTATTAACCTTGTAAGATTGATTATTATAATATATCTCTGCTCATTTTATCTCCAAATTGTACTATTGGTAAATGCACCATTTTACTGAATATTTAATCTGTGTTCAACTCACCATTCCCACACCTATGATCCCAAAATTATATTACAAAACCATGGTGTGATCCATTATTGTCTAATGTATTTCCTTAAAGGGAAACTTCATTGTCTCCTCTTTTCAAATAGTGTGTGTGTCTATGTATTTCCTTGTTTAGGACAAGATAGATTTTAAGATTGAAATCGATTTTAGCTCAATATTTGATAGACAATGCCAAAAATTGAAAAAAAAAAAAAAAGAAGAAGAGTTTTTCTAAAATTCAAATTAGTGTAGATAAATAATGAATTTTTTTAGTTTAATTAAGACAAAATCTAAGCAGTGTACTGATTAATTGATAAATTAGTAAAAACATAGGATTTGTCAAACCTAAAATGATTACTTCTCAAAAAGCGTACTTCAATTTTCTCTATTTTTGGGCAGGATCTTACGTCATTGTTACTTTGACTCAATTTGCTATTGATGTTGATACTTTGATATCAACATCAATGCTACTCTCAAAATAAAAAATACATATGTCGACCATTTATTTAATTTTACTTTGTGAGTATTGTTTTGCATCTAAGAGTGCATTCGTGGGCCAATGTCAATTTCTTTATATCGAATTTGTTTTTAGCGTATCCTTTACGTGCCCTTCGAATCTATTTTTCTATTGAGGTCTAGATATGTACACAATTTTTTACGCTACTTGCACTTGATATTTATGTTAGATTAATTCTGTAAATGTCCAACAATTTCTCATTTGAAAGTTTTAATAATTTCAAGCATATAAATGATTGTTTAATGCATCTTATTTGAAATTTATGATACCTCCATAGTTCCATTTTATTTTCCATTTTGAGTCAATTAATGTGTGCTTTTATTCATGTCAAAAACCATTGGAGCCAATATTGTATACATAATTAACATCTTATTTATCATTTTAAAATTTTAAAGTTGAATGATTCAACATAATAGATGGAAAAACATTTGAGATTTAAGTCTTGTTATCAATCGTTTAAATGAACAGTTATGCTTTGACTAGAAAAACTAGATCATGCTCTCGAATGCAAAGAATTGTGTGGACGAAATATATATTTTATCTTGATACATGTAGCCTAATTAATTATGTGCAAACTAAGTAAAATTTTTAGATTGAGTGGTTAAAAGAAGACATAAATGCATAAAAATGTTGAATATGATTATAACATATATGATCCATATTGCACCTAATTGAAATATGGATATATATATATATATATTAACGTCATCAACATACTTAATTATCTTCCATTTTAGATCTTATTTAGTTAATCTTATTCAGTCTAACATACTACCCAATTCACGACCGAGGTCCCGTTATGTATAGGACAAGGAGAAAGGGAACAAGAAAGCCAAAAGACTTGTAATTAGGGTTAAATAATAAAGGTGTGTTTGGGTTTCATTTCAAAGATGGTGAAAATTAGAGAGTTTGCTGCACCAACTTCTCCTCTAACCAGCTCCCTCAATGGTCAACTAGGTCACATCGCTTCACGTCACCGTCTTAAAGAAGTTTTGTGCCTCAAGCAACCTCTTCTATTTCGATGATACCGGAGCTAGCTCGATCCATCGGAATTTTTAAGTCTCTACGTACGTAATTCTGCAAACAATCACAATTCACAGACATATATGATTTACGATAATACGATAATTAATTATATTCTTCCAGATCAAAAACCCAGAAATTATTTTCAGTTTTTCGAAAATGAATTAATTATTAATGGAGTAACATTCTTCCAAAACACTTGCTTCGAATTCTGTACGCGAGAGAGAGAGAGAGAGAGAGAGAGTTGGTGAAGTTTCGAATGAGTTTACACTTTGAGATATGATTCTTATTCAGGATATTATTCACTCATATAATAATATTGATTATGTTGATATATGTTTCAGAGATATATATTAAAATCACTGATTAGTGGAATGATTAAGAGATATTTAAGATGATAATCTTTCTTTTTCAGTAAACATGCAGAAAGTCATTGGGTAGTAACTAATCGTTTACAAAGAGCTAAGAAAATTATACTGTCATTATTGTTCGCAATCCACGTGACCAATCGATACATCAGGATAAAAAAAAGAACAATATAATTAGTTTGTGGTTAGAAAATAAAATCATGTACGATCAGTTGATCACTCATTTTATTTAATACAACTGGGGAACCTCAGAAAAGAACATAGACTCATGTGCTCTTTACCACTTGGACTATCACAATCCATCTCACTCATATTTAATTAGTTGTCTAAATTTCTACATATGAATATTTAATTATTATGATACAACATTTGAGGATAGAATTAATTTCAGATTATATATATGTGTGTATATATATATATATTATTTTGCTATCAAAGGCACCGTAATCACCATAAGGCCTATTGCACTTCTAAAGAGACACGAATAAGTCACATTCTCACTTGACACAATTTCATTGGATAATGATCAGATGGATATTTTTCAATAATCTAATAAAATTATGACACACCTCCAATATCACTTATTCATTTCAGATTTTTATGTCTCCCTAGATTTTTTGTAAGACCTAATTAGGATTAGGTTGTTAGAAATAGTTTTCAATTTTATTAAAAGACAAAAATAAAGTGTCTTATTTCTAATTTTTTTATTTATTTTACTCAGTTTTTTTTTCTTTTTTTCCCTCACTCAAAAATCTTTTCTTAATTAGAAGCGTGTCTGACCATAATTTCCACACACATTAAACTCAATTTTCTTAGAAGCAAAAGAATAATTAAACATGACTAGAATAAGACCTTATCATGCCCCCTTAATCCCTCCCAATTAGAGAATTTAAAGAGCTTAACTTCAACTACATGCTTGAATATTGTTCTGTTAAAAGTTTTAAGTTTTTCTGATCAAAAGAAAAAATATATATCCGCTTTACTATGTATATAAGTCATGAAATTTATCTTTCTGAACAAAATATATAACATGTTGGTGGTGTGGTTTGAATTATGCCGTAATGGTTATAATACACTCACGTTTTGAATTGGAAGTCTCGAGTTCAAACCATACTTAACTCTTCTCTTAGTTTTCCTCCCCTACCCTGTATCCCCTTGATCGAACGATGCAGAAGAAAAACAGTTCTGAATGGATTAATGAAAAAACCTCAGAATATGCCGAAGGTGGCTGATGTATCAGAAAAGGGAGGACCCATTATTCCATCAACTACATGAATATATATTTCTACGTAAAGCTTTTACTATAATAAATATATTATGTGTTTGCATAATTAAATTGCCATGCAAAATAGGCAATCAGTGACGTAGAATGCCCCCCATTGCGTGCCCTCGCTGTGTTCCTCTGACCAAAAGCCAGCCGCCACCTGTTCTTGATGATGACTTTCTTTTTTTGGCCCTTTTCTCCTTTGATTTATGACTCCTATCCAATTATTTTTCTAATTCGATAATTATTTGCGATTTTAAAATGATGTGATTTAATTGTTAGTATAAAATAAAATGGTTGATGGATATCTTATTTTTCTTCAAAAATTAATTAAAGTTAAAGGGCCATGGTCTCTGAATTCTGTACTGTTTTCTTGTATTCCCATTCGAGAAATTGGTTGCCTGTAGACCCCAAATCCCCTTTTGAGCAAATTTTAAGGCATTAAAAATTGGAAAATTAAATATTTCATGTACTAATATGAATTTTGGATTAAAATAATTATTACGTGGGCACCCCCAACGTAAGACAAGTGTTAGAGGCAACACAAGGACAAACAAGGAAGCATAGCATTATATATAATCCCCAGAAGCTCTGGTTTATTTGGTAGGATCTTAGGGAGGCAAGCCAAATCATAAGGAAACAAAATAATATTAGCGATCAATGGGAAGATCCCCTTGCTGTGATGAAAGTGGCCTCAAGAAAGGTCCTTGGACCCCTGAAGAAGATGACAAACTCATCAAACATATACAAAAACATGGCCATGGCAGCTGGAGAGCCCTCCCCAAACTTGCCGGTAGGCCTTCATTAATCCGGCCAACCTATGAACCCCCTCTGTCTCCTTAATTCCCACGTTATTCGATGTTCTAATTTGTTTTCTTGGTGTTTATAGGTCTTAACCGATGTGGAAAGAGTTGCAGACTCCGGTGGACTAATTACTTGAGGCCGGATATCAAACGGGGAAAGTTTTCCCAAGAAGAGGAACAGACCATTCTCAATCTCCATGCCATCCTTGGAAACAAGTAAGATTTTGCTTCCCATGATGCCAATATTATCACTGACCGTCAGGAGATCTTTCTCCTCTACAGGTCGGTTTCCACCGCAAAAGCAGTATATATCTACTAGTTTAGGAAATAATATATTTACATGTTGAATACTCATCGTGTAAGTTTTATTTATTTTTCTTTGAAGATGGTCTGCAATTGCAACACACCTTCCGGGAAGGACAGACAATGAAATCAAGAACTTCTGGAACACTCATCTGAAGAAGAAGTTGATTCAAATGGGATTTGATCCGATGACTCACCGCCCGAGGACCGACATTTTCTCGAGTTTGCCTCATCTCATAGCCCTGGCCAACCTCAAAGAGCTCATTGAAAACCCTTCATGGGAAGATCAGGCCATGAGATTTCAGACAGAAGCTGTCCAAATGGCCAGGCTTAATCAATACTTGCAGCTCCTTCTTCAACCTGCAGCACCTAATTCCATTGCGGCAACTAACTTCCAGAACAACCTTAACACAATTAATCCAAACATGGTCTTAAACACACCCTTCCTAGAATTACCTACCCAACCAAACACAAATTTTCAGGCAATTCAAGAATCCATCCCTTTCTCCCATATGCCTGATTTACAAATCCCATGCAGTACTCTTCAGACTTCTTTGAACAGAGATATGGTTCCTGCCTCCGGCTCCCATTTCGGGGTTCTTAATAAAGAAAACTCACCGTCTTCCCCATGGCGGCTTCCGGTGACCATCTCGCCATCCCCATCTCCAGTGGCTGCCCCGCCGCTGACTGAGACTTCACTTACTAATACCGGAGATGCTTGTAGCACTTCCAGCTATGAAGGAGGTCCAATGTGGTCAGAACTTCTCGATGACCCTCTATTTCATGAGATTGCTTAGTACTTATAAGAAACTCTTTCATGGAGGTTTGGAGTTTGTGCCCTCCCTTTCTGTGATTTTTGTTCATCTTCTTCTTCTTCTTTTTCTTTTTTCTTTTTTCCCCTTACTTATAATTAATAGCATACACACTGTCCATATACAGTTATATATATGTACACTATCTGTTCAGAGTACTTGACATTTCCTACACATATTATAATAAGCTATAGAAATGGTTTCATTTTCTGTATGTACAGAAAGAACTCGTAGTGCATGGCATCAGAATGATATTTTCTGCTCGTTAGTTTACCTTATGTTTTCTAATTCTCAATTATTTGCTTTATCTTGACATTCATGATCTTGTCCATCGAAATCTGTAATTAAATAACCTGAGAACATATTATGGATCAAGAAAACTTAAAACCTTGAAGGGCATTTTCACATTGATTTGTAATAATATTTATGAAATATTATATTTTCTTTTTGGGATTATATAGATATATTTTAATGGTTAGTTCATGGATGTAATATTATCCATATATATAAAGGATTGGACCTTTTTGGAGCTCCCACTCGCCAACCACTCTGGGGGGTAGAAACTTTTCTTCTGCAGAATATAACTCAGTGAATTTGGACTCTGTGTGTGTGTGTGTGTGTGAGAGAGAGAGAAGAGAGTTGACTAAAGGATTATTGTCAAAGAGGTGACGCCCAAAGATTCACAATGATAAGAGAGGGACCCAAGTAGTTAGGAAACACAACATTTAAGAATTCACATATTTGTCTCTGTACAAAGGTAACGATTATGAATAGATAGATAACGGAAGCCGGCAAGTATTCATATTCTTTAACATCCATCTGATTGCCAATTATAATTACAGTGCGATATATCTTTTCAATTATCATTTGAATTTATATCTTTTTTAGTATGCCCGGAGCGTCGCGCTAGAATAGGTCTTAGGTCATATTCTTTCTTTTTTAGGAAAATTTTATGTGATAAGAGTTTAAAATATTGAGAAGTAACAGTGTCGGGTCAAGTCCTATTCAGCACTGTTTGCCGAACGTACGTATGATATCTAGAAAGCCATAGATAATGTTGCATGGATCTGATGCTTCTTTAATTGAAATTCTTCTGTTGAAATTCAAAGAGCAGGTGATGATCTGGACAAGGGTGGTGACTAGTAAATAGCATTTGTTCGGTTGAGTTGGAACTAATAAGCATATATATAAGTTGCTTCTAGTTGGGGAAAAAATAAAACTAATTTGACTGTGACACTATTTTTTAAAAAATAATACTATATAGCACCAGTGGTGTCTGGCACCAGTGTAGGTGGTATCTAATGTGACATTAAATGATAAATGAAATTAAATGAATAAATAAATAATTCACTTAATTCAACTTATTATTTAATGTCACCTTGATATGGTGCCAAGCACTAGTGGTGCTAAATAACATTATTATTTTTTAAATGGGAGGAATCATCTTGTACTCTTCTAAGCTACGTACACTGTCGCTTTAGAAAACAAAGTTCGAGATAAAATTTGATGGTACACAATAAACCCAATTAAATTTCTACACATCATATTATATTTATATTTATATTTAGAGTGTGATTGATTGGCAAGTATTTCCATGGAAAATGAAGTTTCTCACTTACATTCCTATTTTTGTGATGTTTGATTCACATTTTTTTTTTCTAAAAAACATTTTTCATCTTTTGGGATCATGTGACCACATTTTCCTTGAAAACAATGACAATATTTTCCTATGGGGGTGTATATTTTTTATTTTCTTGGTAATTCATATTTTTTCCGTGAATTTTACTTTCAATTGAACACGTTGTAATTCAATTTCTATGGAACACAATTACCAGTTTGTAATAAAACACATCTTTATAGTAAGCACATGAGCCATCATCTGTGCGCAAATAGGATTATTATTCTTAATCTTTTTATGTCAAAGTTGGTTTGAGATCAATTGATAGACAAATAGATTCGGTTACATAATCACAATTCGTAAAAGTTGAAATATTGTTTAAATTTTGACCTTTTGACTAGTGATTATATAGATAAGCATTAAAGGGACGTTGAATGTGCAAGTATTTTGCGTTTTGACTTTCTATGATGTTAAAGGAGATCGATCTATCTATGTTTAACGTTTCAAAAATTATGGTTTTATTAAATTATTGTTGCGTATCACTAACTTTATCAAACATTATCCTCGGTCACAAATCAACAAAATAATATAAGAGCATTTCTAGTATGTCAGGAGTATCGAACACTGAGTACTCTACCTTTAATATATTGACATGTGTACTTCAAGCAAAAGAAGAATTGACAAACAGACTTATCTTATACATATTTTTCCCCATCGTAGAGCTGTAGTTCAGTTTTAAACTCAAACAAGGTCAATTCCAAATTCATTTTGAGTAAAATATGGTTAATTACCAAGGCCAATTACGATGTTCTGTTAACTTTTACTATAGTTAAACCACCAGTGCAATGCACGGGTAGAAAACGTACTGAACTAGATTATTAGATAATTAAACATAAATATGTAATATTTACACTCATGTAGAAAATATAAAATTACAAGTATACATTAATTGAATCAATAAGATCGATGGACTTAGTAATTGTAAAGTTCAAGATCGTTTAAAAGACAACATACATTCTTACATATAATCCTTCGTACACATATACAATAATGGAAAAAATACATGCTACCCGTCTCATTTTAAAAAAAAATCCTAATAAAACTAACACATTCAAAAAAAATATATAAAATGCATTAAAAAATTCAAATAACATTAAACTCACCAATACACATGGTAGATATGGTGAATTAACGAATTATGATAGATTAGAGTTTGTTTTAGAATTGACATTTCAGATTTGATATTTTAATTTATTAGCGAAAAAGATTAACAAACAAAACAATGAGCAAAATGGTTAAGATTTAGTTGTTAAACCCAACGGTCACATGTTCAAATCTTCTCTGAGTTCTTTCATAAAAATTTTTGTTAAAAAGAAAAAGAACAAATACTGCAAAATTTACCAAATAAAAAAGTCAGGAAAATCGCGGCACAAAAGGTACTGAGACTTAAGTAGATTAATTTAATATAGATATAGATATAGATATAGATATACCAAATAAAAAAATAGGAAAATCGCGGTACAAAAGGTACCGAGACTTAAATAAACTAATTAATATATAGATAGATTTGTAAGAATTGAAACACTCGTTTTGAGCAATTAAATGGTCGAAATATGAATTAAAATATAAATAAATAAAGTTTTCAGGACCTTAATCAAGACTAAATAGGTCGAAAACAACCCAAAAATTAACAAATAATTAGAAATTGAAATTGAGGACATTAATGAAGAAAAAGGGTGGTAGTAATAACGTGTAAAGTGGAGAGATTTGAACAAATAAATGGAAACTAATAAAAGAAAGTTTGAATAGTGAAAGAAAGCCCCGATTGGAAGTATGTATTTCTTGAGTGAGTAGGTAGAATCCGTACCTTTTCTAACAAGAGATTGACTATTAACTAGCATTTCAATTTAATTAATTAGCATAGGATTTAAGACTTTCTAGAAGACTATAACTATAATTTTAATGCGTTTTCTTGTAACAATCGGATTATTAAGTCCATTTGGGACATCAAACATGTGTAAGACAAGTAAGATACATTTCAATGATTCGTGGAAAATTCACAATTCCATCAAATGTCAAATCATGCTCTTTGTCAAAGATCTATACGTGTGTAATAAAATCACATATATGTATGTATATATGAAAGTATGTGCATGTATATACTTTGTCGACCATAAAATAACTTGAGAGAAGCAATAGTCACCACCTAATCCACCCTTTAGGTTTGATACTAATAATAACTAACATTAATTTCTTCTTTGACATGGATGGATAAGCAGGTTGAGTAACTACGTAACACTAAAGTAAATTCTTTTTAAAGAATAATGACATTTATCTTGATTGAAGTTTGATCACCGGTTTAATTAGGATCCCTTCAATTAGGTGCAGGTGTTCGTGTTCAAATAGATGCGTAACTCTTAAGTTTTCCAAAGAGAAATTCTTTTTGAACAGTCAACATTATAGATTGTTCAAAATAACTACTTCATCAGTGGTAACTTGACTGATGTGTCTTGCCGTATTTTACTATTTTGTGGTAAAGACTTGTATCAAGATGAGGTGAATTGCTAGAATATCTAACCCCTTTGAAATGAGATTTGTTTATTACCTCATCTTTTTGGTGTTGACAATTATATGCAAGGGGAGTCATTTGAAATTTGCACAAGGCAAGGACTAATTATGACTACTTTAGAAGCTATATCTCAAAGTCATGAAATAAAACATTAGTTTTCTAAAAGAATGTAATAAAATACAAGCAGACTCTACATCAACACTAGCAATCAACCCCCACTAGTTAATAAACTATTTCCCCTAGCTAGAAATCATTGATGAGAACCAAAAAAACTTCATTGGATGCTAGTCATATATAATTTGTATATATAATTAATTTGTTTTAACTGTTCTGAAATATTGGTGAGTGTGTGTGTGTGTATATATATATATGTATATAGCTCATAACACTCTTAGCTCTCAAGCAAATTGGCTATGCACGCATTTCAATTTTAGAAACAATATACACAGAAGTGTTAAAGTAGGTCGATTACCGTCCCAATTCATAACCATCCATCCCATTTAAATAATTGGATAGAAATCAATTTTGGTTTTGGTCATATAAGTCACTTCACAAGTTAATTAGAATTCTTTTTTGTGGACCATACAAGGCGTCTGGCAACTCCCTTGGATTATAATCTAGGTTATAATCTATAACACGGTATCATTTTATTGATTTTACTTTTTTCAAAAAGTCAAAAAGTAAAGTCAAGCCGCAATTTTTTAATTTTTACAAAAAGCAACCAATAAAATGATGTCACGTAACAGATTATAATCTAAAGAGTTGCCAAACACTCTGCCATCAAAGAATTTGAGTACGGCCAGTTGCAAGTAGTTAGGTTCACCTCTAGACTCTAGCAACGCATTTTGACACCTCTAAACACTTGACATGGTCCCTTATAAAAAGACATAGTTTTGATGGTTCCAACGTAAATCAATTCAATTTGGTAAAAAGAGATGTTGGTTTCAAGAACAGTTATGAGTGTTTAGAAAAGGTACATTAGCATTTTTAAAATAACTTACATGCTGGAATAGTTCAGTTGGTTAAAGCGTGTGGCTGTTAACAAGGTCGGAGGTTCGAATCCGCCTAGTGTTGTTCACATTTTTTTTTCTTGGTGTTTTCTCCTTCATTTTTTCTGTAGTAACATCTTTTTCGTCCCTAAATTAATTAATTGGACTTGAGCTGCTCTTTTGAAGACGGACGGTCTATATGTTTCTAGTCTCCCATTTTTTCTTTCTGTTTCCCCTCCTTTTGTTATCACCGTTATTATTATTATTATTTGAAGGAATATTTATTATTATTAACACATGATTATGAAGATTTGCCAAAACCATTTCTAGCCATTAGGAATGAGCATGGCTCAGGACAGGTTGAATTTTTTATCTAACCCAAAGCCGAGTCACCATTTTCGATTTGGGCAACCAAATCACCTCTAGTAGGTTTGGATGGTTTGTCGGTTTCAACGAGTTTTGAACAGTATTTGGTGATTTTCATTAATTTTAGTTCAGTTTTTATTCTAAAACAAAAATTGCCTTCCCTTGAATGGATCCAAATGATTTGACGAAGGATACACGTCATATGAATTAAACTCACATATGATGGGAGGTGCCATGAAAGTACTATTGGAAAATATAAGCATTTTGGACATAATTTTGAGTGTTATCTGATTACGAATTTTGACATATGAAGTCGGATTTGTGTTCTCCTTATCGAGACTTCGGAATCATATATTTAATTGCCCAAAGTTTGTTATAAAAAATGTGTTAATCTGTGTTGGGAGAACGTGTCCCACATTGGAAAGATAGTATTCCAATTATTTGTTTAAATATGTCTACATATTTGTAATGTATAAATTGTGTAGTTGAAATTCTCTCTCATGTGTGCGGGCTCCCAAGGGTGCAAATCATGGATCAAAAATATTGTTTGCGAGAGCGACATGAGTATACAAATGCTGGATTGAAAGTGGGCACCTGGTCTGATTGAGTTTTGCCTAAAATAAGTTACGAATGTTTAAACACATGTGCTGGAACAACTCCAATGCATTTACATTTATTTTTGGCTTTTTACATGCCTTGAGTTGCTTATATAAAGGATCAGGTTTGGCCTTTTTAGTACAATGAATTCAAGACGCGAATTCTCAATGTTTTCTTTCCTTACAATTCTGTATCGTGAAATTGTTTCAATTTGCCAGGGTAGAGACTACACAGCATTGTTCATCCAGACTTTTACCATTGTATCTAGGGAAATAGGCTTCCAGTGTTTTGGGGATGAATCTGTTTTAAGGACATTGTGTCTAACACATGCCTCGATTCTTTGTTTTTTATTCTACCCGTTTATGTTTTCTTGTTGTTTCTTTACTCACGCTGCAAATTTTGCTAACAAATAAAACAGATTAACGGAAAAGCGATGAACGGGTTGTTTGATAAAGTCATAGTTAAATTTTGAGATAATGTGTGACTTATGGTTTGTATATAAGAGTTCTTGTTATTCTTGTCGGTGCAACTATGACAAAAATATATGTTTTAATTGTATGAAGTTGCATATGCATTATATGGTTATAGAGTTGAAGAGAATTTTGCAGGAAATTCCTACAATTTATGCGAAAAATAATGCTTGATATGATTTCAAATTGATTAGGATACGGTCTTGTAAATGGGAAACAATGATATCTTTTGAATTGAGAGTGTTCAATTCTATTCTTTGTCTTGATTCTATCATAACTTCATTGTATCCAAGGCTTATGAGTTTGGGAAGTGTATGTTTACACTTGTCCCTATTTTGAGGTTGTATTTATTCATCTATGGAAAGGTTGTTAATCTGCCCTCAATTCAAAATTTAACTGTAGCTTGTATATATCGAACTTTTGATCAATTTTAATTGGATAACATCCCTTTATGAGTTGCATGTCATATGAACTTGGAATCATAGAATTTGAAGACTCATAAAATGAGTTATGATACTTTTTGTGAACCTTGTCAGACTGTACCTGAGAATACATGAACTCCATGTTGAATTAAAATTTCTTATTTGGATCTGAAATTTTTATCTCTTCACATAATAATAATGCATCAAAAATCGTGCCTTTGTTATAAAAATGTTATGAACAAAAGAAATGGAATTAAAGTACCGGTTACTCACATTTTACTACAAAGATTCTTTAAACAATTCTAAAAGGAAGATGCCTTCAAGTCTTTGATATTTCACAAGCAAAGTGTTTCATTTAAGTAGGGTTTTAATATGTATATGGGGAGGGCTCTATTTTTAATGCAAATAAGGTGTTTTGGGGAGTTTTAATTGGCGTTTTATAGCCTTCCCAAACTTTGGACGAATTTTTGATAGAGTGTGGTGCGTTTTGTGAGTTTCCTTAGCTTTAGGACCCTTTTTATACTTGTCTAAATGTAATTGTTTTGAAATAGCCTTTGAAATCTACAAATCACAAAAATGCCAAGTGTCTTGATAAGTTTGTAAAACACATTTTAAATTTTAAGAGTGACAAGTGTCTTACTATTTGGCAAAACTAGCACCATCCATTAATTGCAAAAATAACAAACATTTTCTACTTGGCAATTTTGGTAAATTTAGCAACATGTATTTAGGGAATAATTTGGCTAATTCTTATTCATTTGTTTGCGTAACAACTTTCAATCTTAGTATATAATTGATGAAAAATTCAAGCATTCATTTCTATCGTTGTCAAAGTGTTTATTATTTATTGTTAAATTTTTATGGGATGTTACAGTTTGGGTATTGTTTCGATTCGCTTGGGTAGGGACTAAATAGCATTGTTTTAGCATTGTTCATCTAGGTTTTGACCGTTGTATCCTAGGAAACAGACTTCTAACATATTGTGGACGAATCTGTTTTAAGGACACTGTGTCTAACACAGGCTTCAGTTCTTTATTTCTTATTCTACCCGTTTATGTTTTCATGTTGTTTCCTTACTCACGCTGCAAATTTTGCTAACAACTACCTCTAAAAAGTATCATAAATTATTGATTATTTTATGTGTATATATATATTATTTTATCGTACAATAATATATTGTTTTTGTTGTCGTCGTTGTTGTTATTGTTATTATTATTATTATTACTACTACTACATCCTTTTAGAGTTGGGCAAAATAGACATGACCAACCCAACCCAACCAAATCAAAATCGAACAGTTTGGTCCGGTTTAGTTCAATTTTTCTAAATTTTCAAACGGGCTATGATTATTAAAACCAATAATCATTTTGTTATGGTTTGCTTATGGTTTTCGTTTCAAACCCAATAACCAAACGAAAACCATAACCAAGTTAAAGTATTTGATTTTAAATTTATTAACTTAATTCTTAATTTAATTTCCAAAGTTAAAAGAATAAAGTTATCAAATAATCTCAATTTCTATTAAAACCATGTAACTCAAACTCTATAGTATAGTTGTTGCCTTTACAAAGTACATACTTTTCTCTTTTTAACTTTAGTCGGTAACCTAATTGAACCATATTTTATTATTTTTATATAGTCATAACTAAGCCAAACCAAATCAAAACCAAATGGTTGGGTTTTGGTTTGGTTTTAAAAATTACAAAATAACCAAATGGTTATTTTCTCAAAAAACTATTAGTTTCCGGTTTGATTTTGGTTTTCTGAAAACCACGACCAAACCAGTCCAGGTCTACATCCTTCAATTACCTTTTCAAATAATTCATTTTGTAGGCCGAATCTTGAGTCCATGACAAGAGTCC
>CAVNYN010255576.1:0-19445 GCA_963692815.1 Nyctanthes arbor-tristis | reverse complement strand
GAACTCATATGTTCTTCCAACTTTGTATAAGATCCAAGCCAACCTGAAACGTAAATAAAATCATTCGGCTTCAAATGCTGGACTGATATTTCGGCCATTTCATCCCAAAATTTCAGCAGTACCCTGTACAGTTTGAACCAAGTTACATCCATCGCTAGCCAAAATCGCTGCATAACAAGCACACAACCCAGAAAATGGAGAAACTAGATGAGCAGAAAAATCGTTATAGAAGTTTCTTACCCCAATTCGTGTAAGGAACTAGATGAAGCTTTTACGTTAAGAATAGTGTGGACGCCAAAACGTCCATTGCAGGTATTAATTTGTTTCAGAGAACGGTTTATAGTACCAATTAAGCTGACAGAGTTAAGCAAGTTTTGATCGTACTGAATGATACTGGGTCTTACTTGAGGGCGCGCTTGTAAACGGAGCTTCCGCCATTCCGGTCCTCGGATTCGGGCTCCTCCGGAAAGAGCTTCCAGGCGCGTCGGATCAAAGCGTCCGACGACGAGAACTGACGAAGATCGGAAATAAGGCGGGAAGCGGCGGACTCGAATTTGGGTATCAAAAAAGGCGCAGCGCCCATCATTTGGAAGTAGTAATAATCATATAATTTAGGTTAAATTCTGAGAATTTGGGGATTAACTTTATTTAAACCAAAAAGGTAATTTACACCTAACATCCTCAATATTTCAAGTTTTTACAGATTACACCACTAGTTTTTAATTTTCTTTCTATGAGTCCTCAACTTTTGAAAAAATCTCTAATTTAATCCCAATTGACGAAAACCGTCAAATTCGTCTGTTAAAGTCAGGAGAATTTTCAATATTTTAATGTATTTTAATTTACAAAAAAAGTACCATTTCCGACAGCCAAAAACGACAAGGGGAGAGCCCCCCAGGAAATGGCAACTTTTTTCCTTTTTTTAAATTTTTTAAATTAAAATACATTAAAATATGAATTTTTTATTTTTTACTGAAATTGCCCATAACTTTAACAGAAGAATTTGACAGTTCCCTTTACTAGAGTCTAAATTAGAGATTTCTTCAAATATTAAGGACTCACAGACAGAAAATTAAAGGGTGAGGACATGATGTATAGAAACTTGAATGGTTAGTGCAAATTACCCATGAAAAAAGTGAGCTGAGCGTATACTTTCTAATTGAACAAATGGAAGTATGGTGACCTGATTGTACTAAATGAAATATGAGTGACTTGTTTGTATGTTTCTCCAAAGTTTGGTGACACGAAAAATTTGCTTGAGAAACTGAAAGCAGAGGAGTTTATGGGCTTTAGCCCAGATAAAAACACAAAAGCTAGCCCAACTATGGGCACAATGAGCTCGGTTAGCAAATTAATCATATTTTAAACGATTAATTTCACCTAACGTCCTTAACCTTTCAAGTAATTATAGATCATATCTCTAATATTTAATTTTCTTTTTGTATGTCCTTAACTTTTAGTGAAATCTCATTTTTTGTCCCCGTTATTGGAAAACATGGATTTCGTCTGTTAATGGCGGGGGTATTTTTTGGAAAAATAGAAACAATATATATTTTTAATTAAAAAAATAAAGGCTCCCAACTTTGGGAGGCGCTGCCGGAAATGGCAGCATTTGTTGCCATTTCCAACAGCACATGAGGGGTCCTCAAATTATTTGTCCAAAAATACCCCCGCCATTAAAGGATAAAATCCACGTTTTCCATCAACATGGACAAAAATTGATATTTCACTAAAAGTTGAGGACGTGCAAAAGGAAAATTAAAGGTTAGGGACGTGATTTATAATTACTTGAAAGGTTTGGGACGTTAGGTGTAATTAACCATATTTTAAAATAAAAACTTGATCATTACCTGTCACTAGATTCTCACAATGTGCGTTGCATAGGAAAAATACATATCAAATTATTTTAAAAAATAAATAATATGAAGTTTTATAAGTTTTTTTTTATATGGTGAAATTTTATAAGATTACGTTACCTAATAAAGAATAATTAACTTTTAATATCAATCAAAAAATAATGTAATTATGTAAATAAGCTGAGCGAGCTCGCAAGCCTAAAATCTCAGCTCGATCTCGGCTGGAGCTTTTTTGTCTCGAGCCAAAAAAAGCCAGAGCAGAGCCTAGCTTGTCTCGCCCAACAAAAATTAGGCTCGACTCGAGCTTTTTCCTCAGCTGTCAACTTTTTATTAAGACATTGTTAAAAATTATAATATTAAAAGTCATTTTTCCTCTTAAGCTCATATATATGAGCCGGCCCACACAAGCCAAATGAGCTCGGCTCGAGCCTTGCCTCAATTTTGAGGCTTGGACCGACTTTTGGCCCGTCTAAGACTGGTCACGGGCTGCTCAAGCCGGTCAACTCGTTATGCATCCTTGAATGTAATTTTTTTCTTGTGATATTAATGACAACTATAGTTTATAACAAATTTTAGCCCGATTGTTTTCGTCAGGCGCGAAGCCAGGAATTCAAACCAGTGTGGTCCAAAATTTTGAAAGAAAGAAACCATAAAATAGTTTAACAATGAATACTAATACAAATGACGTATTTTACACCTGTCTTTTATAGATTTTCATACCTTGAAACCATTTTACAATAAGTTCAATGTTCAAAAATACATCTTTCTTACATAAACAAGAAGACTATCATTCATCCACTCATCACCTATTCGATTGCACAACTTATCCCTTACATTACTCTTTGGCAAGACTACAACATTCAACAATAAATTATCAACAAACTAAAATAAATCTCTATTCTCTAACTCAAAACAATTAAACAAAGGATCAAATCTAAATATCTAATATCTAATATAATAAATGGATTAAAATTTAAAGTTAAAACATAGACCAAATTATTTACGATTCACAAATAAGTGAATCACTAATTACAATATCAAATTATCAATATTACATCAATATTAGCCAACTAGCCAACCCTATACAATATTACATAAATCATATAGTATAAATTTTGTGTCAATTCAAATATTAAATTTTACCTAACTACAACTAAACACTAAGCCAACTAGCCAAGCCAATACAATATTACATAAATACATATAATATAAATTTTGTGTCAATTCAAATATTCAATTATACCTAACCAAAACCAAGCAGTTAGCCAGCTACAAGCCAATACAATAAGCCTTAAATTATAATTTATAATTTAGAAACTAAACCCTGTAAAATACAAATTGGAAAAAACTCAAAAACTATAAAAAAAATCTTGAGGTACTGAGAGGATTTAGGGTTTTACACAAGATAGTTATCTTATATTTTATTCCCCCTAGTGCTTAATCACCGCCAGTGAACGCTCGAGCTATCGGAAAATGAGGTATCAAGTAGCAATCGTGAAGCTTTAAAAATCGAACTCCAAGAGAGAGTATCAGACTAAGCTGAACTTTTGAGTTTTGAGAAGAAGTAGCCGCCGGCCAGCAGTGGCAGTGGTCGGCAAAGTCGATCTCGTTCATCAAAGAAGAAAGCAGAGGTAGGCGAGACATATTAGAAGACATAGAACAGACATAAGAGTGCACGCTGGTTCTAGAGTTCTGGTTTATTGAGAATTTTAATTTGGGCCTCTCTAATTTGGGTAATGGGTTATTTTTTTAGTTGATTTGGCTTGTAGTTTTGGGTCAATTACATTTAGAC
Organism: Nyctanthes arbor-tristis; assembly: GCA_963692815.1. Taxonomy (NCBI): domain Eukaryota; kingdom Viridiplantae; phylum Streptophyta; class Magnoliopsida; order Lamiales; family Oleaceae; genus Nyctanthes; species Nyctanthes arbor-tristis. The sequence continues at coordinate 15,797 of CAVNYN010255576.1, read as the reverse complement.
TTTTTTTTCCTTGGGTCCAAGAAAAGTAGGCGGCCCAGACATAATTCTTTTCTTGGGCCAGCTCAGTCCAGGCCTTATTTTTACTGGATCACTCAGCAGTCCAGTGCGGTCCATGGACTGCACTGGGCCTATTAGGCCTTCGTCCCTGGTTTTCATTAATGCAAATAAATATCATTTTATTTTTTCACACTAATTTAGATAAATGACATTATACGAAATAATTGTCAGTTAGGCTATCACGTGTATTATGAAAACATTTCTTATTCAAAACTAATTAAGTTAGATAGCATGAAGATTATATAAACTAATAATACATAAAAGTACAATTATTAATATGTATATATATTTTTTGGCCATCAATCAATAACTTCATTCATTCAAACGATCAGAGGATAAAACGTTTATAATGAAGGATTGAGGATCATCCATCCAATAATGATCCCAGAAACCTACTTTAGCCTCACAAGCTAAAATATGAGCTACCTCATTCGCACTCCTCCTAATGACTTGAAACTGGCATGCCACGAACTCTTGAGACAAGAATGAAACCCGCTGCATTAGAGGGCCTTCAGGGAACTAAGGCTCTGGCTCAGAAAGAAAACGTATGACATTGCTTGCATCAAAATCCACAATCACCTGCTCAAACCCATGCTCCAAAGTTGTTTACACCCCAATCAATAATGCCAAACATTCACTCGCATAAGGCGCCAATCCCCCACCACTGTAGTTGCCTTAGCTACTAGCGTTATTCCTTCATGATCACAACAAAACTACTCCAATCCCAATGTAACATCCCGCCATAATTTAACCTAAATAAAAACTACGTGGTTGACAATGATGACATAATTGCTCGAATTACTTTAGAAGGCCTTGAGATCATCGCTCAATTGACAACTAAAGAAAGAATGCAGTTCTTGATTAACATGAATCAAAGTACGATTACTAAACCACAAACGATACAAAGTATAATGATTTCTCGAGCAATAAATGTATGAATCTCATTTTGCCAAGTCACCCCAACATATGTATCGCGCCAAATCGTGCCAAGTGTCGCGATGTGGTTGGTGGAACTCAAAAGTTTATTTAAATTAACTAATTTCTAACTATTATAAATAGGTGATTTGGGTCTTCAATCTTCCAAACCTCCCAACCTATCCCTTATCTCTCCCAAAAGCTCTCAAGTTCGTCCAACCTTGGGAATAATGGAGAAACACCTATAAAAACCTACTAAAATAGCCCTTTTATACTTGGAAAAAGCTCATAACAATATATAGTTATATCCTAACTTGAAAAATAGCTTTAAATGAGGAATATCAAAACTTTAATGGCACTTTTCTAGTTGAAATTTCTTGAGGAATCTTTGAGGTGAGTAACACATGTCTTTGGCTCTATTATTTTCTATCTCTTGGCTCTATCTCTTTTGGAATTCGTGCATTTCTTTAATTATATTTGGCCTTTGATGATTACTGGTACACTATTACTCTGGATAAACCATTGTTGCTTGCTCTTAGGCCTCGCTAGTGGCGCTGTCTACCTGTTTTGTATTGTATTTGTATTACTTTGTGGCATTATGACCTTACTGTATGGCCTAAGTCATTTTGTATAATTATATCGTATGACTTATGTGTAGAGGCTAAACTAGTGATGTCCTCGAACTTTGTATCTTTATATCTTTGTCAACTTGTGATCTTTCTTGCATTGTTTTGTGTGGGCCAATAGATATTGTTATTTACTGAGTACTTTGTAGTCACTCCTCATCCCCTACAATCCTATAAGCATTGAGATACATGTATGTGATCGAAATTTCAATGTGTGGCGGAGGTTTCGTTGTGGATAGCCTACAATACACTTAATTATCAGAGTACGCAGCAAAAGCGTGGCAATACTTTTGAATTGTATTTGTAAAGTCTCGACCTCAATTTTAAATTAACATAACGCTTCCGCCTTCGACATTTCGAGATAATAAGGTGATGAAATTAGGGGCGTGACACCCAATCTGTTGCCCTACCCAACTTTGCAGAACCATCCACATTCATTTTAATCCATCACCTTTCTTGCGGCACCCATTTCTCCATTCTCCATATCAACCGTCCACCAACCTCCCTTTCAATGTATTGATGTATAAAATAATCGCAATTATTAATATTCATTTATACCAGGAAAAATTAAGAAAAACTTATAATTATAATTTTCAATTAACTTAAACTAACGATATATATGTTTAATTTCTACTAATTATGAACTACAAATTTCAAGATATATTAGACAATTGGATAATTAAATTTATTTATAATTTAAATAATTAAATGATAATAATTATCTATTAGTTATTAAACTTACTAGTGAATATTATTTCAAAATGGGGAATGGAAAAGGCAAAAGTAAATAAAAAACTTTTAAAAATTTTTGAAAAATTCAGAATACCACACAAGTTACTGCAATATGAAACAAAATGTATAAAAAACCCTACTAAAAGATTTTTTAGAGGAAAAGCTGAGGTACAAAGGTACCGCAGCTCTTTTCATATAATTAACATATAGATATTGATTTTCAATTGGGTAATTATATCTACAACACAATTTTTACTAAGTGCACTATACCTTTGATTCTTTTCCTCATTTACTAAAAAAGACATGAACTAAATAATTTATATAACCATTACATTTTTAGGTATACCACAAGTGAATAATCTATCACATATTCTTACATCCACCACAAATAAGAACCCTAATTTTCTATTACAACACAACAATTAAAAATCCCAAAAAGTTTCTTTAAGTTGAAATATATATACACGCTGATGGATGAAAAATATGAACATCATTGTAATTCAACCCGAGATTGATAACATTATTTATGTGCGTCTCATGAATGGTGGGTAAATTTTCTTCTCCTCCTCTAGTCTCTAGATAAGAATTGATCTTCCATTGCATATATAATATTTAAAAACCTATGCTAACGTGACAGTAATTAAGTAATTTTCTAATCTCCCTTTTTATGCAAAGTAATTTTCTAATCTCCTCATTTCCCCCGGAAAAAAAAATGAAAAATTCTAATCTCCTAATTAGATATTATTGGGTATTTATTTTATGGATTTTTATGCATCTTATTCTTATATAAATCAGAGACTTGTGTTCGGCATATTGAAGAATGATTAAGAGGTTAAATATATATATTAGAAAATTGTGAAAGACCAAAAAAAAAAAAAAAGGAGAACAGCAGGATTGCAATTATGAACTAATATGGACTTATGAAGAATGGATTTTTAATGGAGTAGGAAGGATGCTTCCATGGCAGATCGAAGTGACGAGAAAAAAATTACAGGGAAAATTAGGATATGAGAACTTCTTGAGGAAGATAATTGTTTATTTTTTCTCTTTAATTTATTTTTTTATTTGTTTTTCAAAGTTAAGGTTATGCTTTTAAAAAGAACGTAGTGCACTCATCAAAATTACACTTTAATTGTTTTGTATTTATAATGTGGCATCATTAGTAAAAATAGTGATGTATATATAGTTATCCTTTTCAATTATTCTTTGTTATTTTAAAATAAAATTAGTTTGCTATATGCTAATGCCTTAAAATCCACAAGCAGTACATACCTCACATGTTATCAGTTTTCGCTAGATCACTCCTATTTTGTTTATATAATTCACTGGTTCTACAAAAATAGACTACTTTTCCATAGTGATTAAAAAATTTTAATAAATGTTACTAGAAAAGTGGGAAATTTTAACATTATTCCTAATGCACCCCTATATAATTAGGGACCTCTGTTTATATATAAGCAATTTGTATTTTCAAGATTAAATAGGTGAAATATTTTGAAGTTATTTGCTGAATTAAATCTGTTGACCAACAGTACATTTGGAAAATAAAAAATATTCTGTTGACCAACAGTACATTTGGAAAATAAAAAAAATATACAGACTTTTAATACAATATAAAAGGATAATATAATAAAATAGGACTAAAATTTTTGACAAACAAAAAGGAAAAAAGAGCATATTTTTGTGGGATAAAACGAGTATATATAAGATGTAATAAGACAAGGAAACGGTGAGGCCTAGTCATTTATATGACTATTGCAAATTTCATGTAAATTTTACGCGCCCTTCCTTTCTTTTTCCTCGAAAGACAATACGTATGTTATTACATATTAACTTCTTCGCTTAAATCGACATTGTTTGTTTCCAACAGATATCGTGTTCTTGCATTGGTCCACACAGCAAATTCTTTAACGTGAAGAGAAAGAAAACAAAGACTAGGTTGTAAGTCATCCAAGTAATATCCTCACAAACACTAAAAACAGCACACTAGAGGACCCCAACACATTGTACCCATGACAATTCTTACATTAAATAACATATTTATTTATGTTTATGTATATTATTAGACATTTTTTTGACAGGATTATTATACATTTATTTATGATGATTGTGATAATTTACTTTCTTCACCTTCTAATTTCTCTTTCTTATCAACTAGAATATCTCCAGTGCGATGTACGAGAAACAATGACTATTAAAGAAATAATGATAGGACAATAAATTATTCTATTAATCAGATATAACTGTCATCATCATGTAATAATTTTAACTTATTAAGTGTGTTAATTTTAATTAATTAAGTGTGTTTGCATTATATAGTAAATTTGTATATTTTAAGTGAATCATATTTTCGCTGTGTTATTTCTTGTAGACTTTATACTGAATTTACTAAATTTAAATATTAACCGTGTTATATTTCTACTTTTATAGAATGAATTAATTATTATTTATCACGTAGAAAGATATCTGCTTTTCGTATAAAATGAAAAATTTCTACTCATTTACCCCATCCCACTTAGCCACAATGCCAAACCAAAAACTGCTATGCTCTAGTGTTGATTCGAGCCTCCCGTGAACACAAAAGTATAGATCACGCTCCATGGTGTAAGGTGAAAGACTTCAATTGATTTGAGAGACACTACATCGATCATTGTTCCTACGGTTACACAGAATTACAAATTTCTTACAAAAATAAAAAACAATAAAATAAAAAATAATGCGTAGAACAATTGTATCCTTTTGCAACAATAGAGAGATTCCAGCCAAGACAACTTTAGGAAAAGCAAACGACTCAAACGCATATCATTCCATAATTTTGTGTTGATCCCATCTTGATCAAAAGCCTAGAACTTTTACGGTGAAGCTAGGTAGCTTAGAAAAAAGAAAACAAAAAAGGTAATATATATAAAGCTAGTATCCATTGTAAATTTGAAAACACTAAACATAAAATTTTTATTTCCGAAACTTTACTAACAATAACATTAATTCCTTTAATAGCTTGGAGATAGTGTGCAGCTGTGTGGGACGTAAGGAAGCAAAAGAGGAAATTAGCATCTGTAAATCATAATAGGAAACAAAATAGTAAAGAACTTACAAAAGAAGTTTCTTATTTCCAAAAAAAAAAAAAACGTGTTAAACATGCCCTAGCTTCTCATGCCTTGTTAATAATTTTAGTGTTGTTCCAAATGATTCTGATACCATTGCACAAAATTGTCATTGAAATTGAGAGTCTTATCAAAACTGAAAATGTAGAATGTAGTCAGTAAAATAGAACGAGTTGTCCAAAAGTGTAATTATATACTTAAATGTAGAAAGAGTGAAAGTAACTTTCGTTTAGTGGGCACCTTATGAAATAATAAGGTGATTTACTAAATTAAATTACAGAAATTGTTTTACTGTATGAGTAGATAACTGAAACGGTCAAAGTTGACTACATAAATTTATTTTCTCTCAAAAGAAAATTCAAAAAAAAAAAAAATACTCGGGATCACATCACCGAGTTCATCAATTGCCTTCGGAAGAAGTCATCTTCATCCAATCGCAAATCAATATTCCTTGATTTCATCGAGGTGATGGGTTTGGGTCCTTCTTTTTTTAGCTAGGAGAATAAATATTATTCTTTTTTCTGTTTTGTTTTTCCATTTTGTGCAATGTAGAATGTGGTCAGTAAAATAGAACGAATTGTCGAAATGTTTAATTATATGCTTAAACGGAGAAAGAGTGAATGTAACTTTCATTTAGTAAATTAAAATCATTTCACTGTATGTGCAAATAATTGAAAGAGTCAAAATTGAAGATATGTGTGGTTACTAAAACGGTTATAATTTAAAAAAAGAATATGAAAAAAAATAAAACTAAAAAATATCTACAACTGCTACTGCTAGGTAGAGGTGAAAAGTGGCTAGTTACCACTATTACATTATTAAAAAAAATTAATAAATCTATTGGAAAAAATGAAAAAAAAAACAAAAATACAACAAATTTCAATATCTTTTTAGGCAGAAAAAAGATACTGGCATCCTTGTCACTTTTCTTATATATAGATTTGTTTACGAATTCTCTTGTATTAATTAGTTCAATCCGACTATAGAAATAAAACTCGGAGACCGACCACTAATTACAGCAGGCCACGTGTATTTTAAAATACACATGGCTCGTTATGATTAATAGTCGGGCTTCAAACTCAGAGTCTGATTTGTTTTTATAGAAAATTTATAAATTAGTTAATTAAATGATAAAAGTAAACAATATCTTAGAAATCTCAATTATTATATATTGACGCTTACAAATAAACACCACCCCTCGATGCCGGCGGATTTTACACATATACAATTACTTTTGATACTCTTTATTTTTATAATTTATAAATTCACCTATTATAATTTGATTATTAATTTGACAACTACTCAATAATCACCACATATTTTAAATTTTAATTAAATCTCCACCACTCATTTTCACTCATTATAAATTCTCTTTATAAATTGATTTTATATATCTAACCAAATGGGTATATCATCATGACTGAATTAATTTATTATTTTATAAATGACATATGTAATTATCTTCGTTTCTAACACCAGTGAATGGCGGATAATCATGGCCATAATCATGCATATTAAGTCATTTCTCCGGTAGAATACGACATTTTCTATGAGACCAACATGTGCTCTCTTTAAAGAGCTTAAGTTTCAATGAAAAATGACACGTGTGAAATCACATGTAGAGGCTATGTAATTTCATACATGTGTCGTGTTTTCAATAGTATTGACTCTGTGATATGGAATCAACTTTGACTCGAATACTCAATAACAATTTTAGAAAGGAATTATTATAAAAAATCGTCTCTTACAAATCGTTAATAGTGAAAATTAGTATTATTTAGTGACCGCAAGCCATCAACAATCACCATGCATCCAAAGTAAGTGCGGTAGTGAGTTATTGATAGCTATTAATAACAACCATAATGATATGTGACTATTCAAACACCACTTAATAGGCATCAAACGTAGTAAATGTAACAGCCAATTATTGATGACTATTAATATCCACCTTAACAAAATATGACTAAACATCACGGGACGTGTTATGACTATTTAATCACCATCGTAATTTGTCGATGACAACTACAGTATGTTAACTTTATATAAGAATCACCATCATAACTTGTCGATGACAATGATAGTACTTTAACTCTATAGTGTTATACCATCTAATAAAACACACAGTGGCGGGAACCAGGCGCCACTGCCAACATAGAAAGTTGGTAACCATTATATAAACAACATTATTAACACTGACATCTAATATAAATTGGACATGATTTACCATTTTCCTAATTAGTTTGATATATATATATTTTCACCAATTTATAATTAGACAATTCTAAGGAACCCATGTTGGATTATTTAAAGAGCCCATGAACCAATGAGATAATGACATGTGATATGTGTCAAGTGAAGTGTTAATGTGTGATTGGAGATTGAGTTTCGTAAAGGAACCGGCTGGGTCCTATAGCGGGACCATTTTATAATTGACTCTAAATAGTTGCCATATATACATCGGCAGAGCCAGGAATACAAATTGGGCTCTAAGTTTAAAGCTCGATCTCTAATCACAAGTCGTCATATGGTGCCACCTCACCTGTCAGCGCCACACGGCGACCTGTGATTGGAGATTTAGAGCCCGATTTGTTTTCTTAGAAAAATTAATATATACACATGAGATAAATCACACATTCTATGGAGTTTATTAGACACTATGTATGGTGTCTAATAGATTATATGGTAGGATCTTATTCGACACGTTAAGAGATGTGTCTCCGATGTGTCTAATGAGATCCTGTCACATAATCTATTGGACACTATAGACTCTATAGAAAAACCGTGCGATAAATAGGTATTTACTCAGTCAAACTCTATTGTACTTCCAAAGTTAACAAATTTTTATTAATCATATAAAAATACATCAAAATGTATTTTACACATTGGTGGATCCCGTTATATGCTCAATGACTTAAAATGTCAAAGAAATTATTATATCAAATTTAAAGAAAAATTATTAAAGACTACATTTGACTTAAGGTAATATATAGTTAAAAGAAATCTTTCTACTAAAAGGGGTCAATTTAGTGTAAAAAGTCAATTTCAAGGTGCAAGAGTCGTAAAATAATTGTTTTAGACTGATTTGCACGAAAATAGGAAGTTCGGGAACCTCAGTGCAAAATTTCAGAAAAGCCTGTTTTTATACTATGCGGGTGCATGGACTAATTCCCTGCGGCCGCATAGAGGAAATCAGATTTCTGAAAAAAAATTTCTGTTGCCCGCGGGTAGACCGCGGAACACATTTCGTGGCCTCCGCAGGCAATTCCAAAAAGGCCAAATTTCATTTCTCTTCCACTTTCTATGGCTTGGCAACATATTTCCATAATTTAAAACACTTCCTACCGTTTCTTGCAATCCTTATTTTAAGTCCACAATTCACACTTTCAAATTTGTGTTCCAAAGTAAGGTAAATCCATATAATCAAATACAACTTCAATTCCATCTATATTGTAACTAATAATCTTACTTTAAGGAACTATACAAATATACCTATACTATTTATAACTTGGCAATTGGTCACTTACTTGCAAGCCGACCGGATGATGACTCACACGAGCAAGATATGCATGTAATCGCCCCTTAGAACGATGCTCTGATACTATTCTTGTCAAACCCCTTAATATATCGATGGGTTATTTAATCCATATGCCAGAAGCGTTTTAAATACATATTTTTAACTCTTGTCAAAATCGTGAGACAAGACTTATTAATCAAATTTCTTTTATTCATTAGATAAGGTGGTGTTGTTTGACATCTTTAACTCATTTAAAATTGTAGTATTTATAATGAGACAATATCAAAGAATATTTGTTTACATTTTTCAAATCAAACGATTCTATTTTATGTGAGTCATTCCTTATATTTAGTTTATATGAAAAAACAAGCCATACACTAAATAAAAGTCACTTTATATATTATAATCGAACACAAGTTTGGGAGGCCTTTACATGTGAAAATAGAACTCCTAATCTTTTTGCAAAAGATTTCTTTATATTAATCCCATACAAGTCAATTTTTATTTAAGTTACCACACATATACTTCGCTTATTTCTACATTACCTCTTTAAAAACTATTATATTAAATAAGAAACATAGGCTTATCTCTTGTAATCTTCTCATGGTGCAAAAGATGGAGAGTGTAAGTACAAAAGATTTCAAACTCATAAGTGGTTCCCAAGTACATTACAAATATTGGTTCATCCTCATAATAGGCCCAAGCATCCGTCTCGACCACATGCATAATCTTGCTTCCGTCGTGAGATAGCCTCCACTCTTCGACTTGCTTTTCATATATCCTTCGATTAATCATCTACAAAATGTTAAATGTATACAAAGTGAGTATAAAATACCCTGTGAGTAATACATCATTTCGGTTTACCAAAGGGTTATAGAAAAATCATTTCATTTTACAATCTTAAGAACATTAAGACGCATAAACCTTTTGAATGCATTATAGGGCCCAAATACTAAAAGTTCCTATTACCCATGGCGTCTTATTACATTTCAAATACCAATATGGTAGTAGCAACACAATAAATTCATAACAATTTCTGATTAACTTTTCCTCGGATTTCCAATATTTCATTAATCCATAGCAATTAACATGGATCAAATCAAACAAACAATACAAATTAAGTAGATGGACTCTAGTACTTCTTATGCAAAAAATCATTTTAACAACATCCAAAACACATACCTTTGCTTGAATTTATTTGAAACTTTATGCATGCAAGTAAACCAAAGTAATGAATTACTCACATTGGCTTCTTATATCTTTAAGATTGAGTGAATGTTAATGAGTGGCAAAACACCTTCAATTCCTTAGTATATTCAAGCAAAATAACCTTTAGAATGTAAGTTCTATATGTATATGGAATATGCCTTGTTTGAAGAAATAACAGAGAGCTTTTGAAGATCTTTTGGGAGTGTTCAAAACCATGCACCATTTATGGACGAATTTTCCTTCTTATTTTCTAAGAGTTTTTTGAATTCCACCAATGAAAAGGCTCCCACTTGTCCTATAACAACAAGTCAACTTGGATGTATAAGAATTCTTCTTAGTAAACCAAGATGCCAAGTGTGAGTTGTGGATTCAATTCATGTGGAAAGAGCTTATTGGATATAAGTGTCTTAGATTTTTCCTTTTATTTCTTAGTAAACCCCTTTACCTATTGAACTCTATAATTAAATTCTTGTATTTCCGGCTACGCTAGTGAGACATTACGTCTTTACTTTAAGCATTTTTTTCAGTCTCAAAATTTACTATCCGATTAAGTTTAGTCGTTCTTTTAGCAAATTTTTCGTAACCAATGTGGGTAATTGACATACATTTGAGTAATCATCAAATAAACAAAATGTCTCCAAATTCTTATAAAATATCTCGACTAGTCATCCAATTATAAAATTTATTTATCGATCACTTATAGTTAAATGTTAAAACCAATTATTATTCCTAAGATGCCACTATTAACGTAGAGAAGTATTGGGAGTGTTACACTTCAATTGGAAAAAAATCAATTTGATTTCATATTCTATTTCAGAGAATCTTTTTTATTTTACTTAATTTTGTTTTCTCTTAATAATATTGGTAACCGCTCACTATTGACACAAATTATTTTGTTTTCTCCAACTAATGCTGACAACAGCCCACTGTTGATACACAAATTAACTAATATTAGTAACCTCCCACTAATATTGGTAACTACCAACTATTCGTAACCTCCTATTAATGATACAAAAAATTAACTAATATTGATAACCGTCTACTTTTGGTAACCGTCAATTATTGATACAAATAATTAACTGCAAAAGCATTCCTCTTGAATCAATTGAATTAGGTACAAAAGCTTTCTTCCTGAAAAAAATTAAATCAGGCATATTTAGAATTTCTTCCGAGTTTTGTGCACTATTTTTCTTATCTTAAACACAGGTTTCTATGTGTTTCACTTTCACTTTGCTTGACTTTTTTTCAGTTTTATCAATTAAAGATTCTTGCAAATGTAACTTGGATTGAGTGTTTTTAATGGATATCTTGAGATGGAATTGTTTTTCTCACCATTTGCCTTAGGCGACGACTTTAGAGAGCTACAATAGTCTCTAACAAGTCGTGGGCTAAGACACGATCCTCTATTTCAATGGAAGCAGTTTTTTTGTGCCTTCCGAGCTTAGGAGATATTGGACGTGTAGTAGGTATCAACACAAATGATGACAACAGTATCATGCTAATTTAAAGTGCAACAGAAAAGCATCATACCAATATTGATAACCGCACACAATTGATTAAAAAACTGGAAACTTATAACCACACATTGCGGTTAATAAGGTAGTAGGTGGTTACTCGACTCAATATTAAAACAGTTAAAAAATTAAAATTAAAAAAAAAGAAATGAAAAAAAATAAGATTCAAGTTGTGGTGTATAGACAACAGTAGTTGGTTAAAAAAAGATAATGGGTGGCACCAATTGTGGGCAGTTATGTATATTAGTATGATAGTTTAAACAATATATATTCAAGAAAAAATAATCCTGTTAAACTTACCAATAAACAGGAAACTAAAGTAAAAGAAAAAAAAGGAAAAAAAAAACAAATGAATTATGTATATAAGCTTTGCCGTTTTAAAGTAAAAAACTAAAAAGTAAATGAATTATGTCTTCAGAATATATCTCATTCTCATACTCTTGATCTACTTGGTATGATCAAGTATTTTTAATTTTTTCAATACAAATGATTCATATATGTAAACTATGCATTTCTAATTACATTTTTTTTTTTAATTTTCTCTTTTTAGACTTTATTGGAAAGGTTGTCACTAAATATCTCCTAGAACATTTGAAGTCATCTATCGGTCGAATAAGTAATATTAAGACATTTTGAACTTGTTTTAAATTATTATGACTACTAATAAGAATCAATGTTAATTTATAAATTTTAATTGTTCGTTATTATAACGAATAATAAGAGTCAAGATTAACCTCTTTTCGAGTACTCCTTAAAAAGTTAGTATTCAATCGTAGATAGTTCCACATAACAGTGTTTAGAATTGTAACATCGTGTTAATATTAAAATATTTAGATGTGATAAGAAATTAAAAACAAGAAGTCAATTAATTAAATGATGAATGTTGTCTATGATTAGATTTTCTAAAATTTTTAATAATATTAACAAAATATTTATTTTTGATATCTTAAAATACTACTTTGTTTATTATTTTGTTACTCTATTGTTTAATTTCTTTATATTATACTTTGTCAATAAAATTTGACTGGGTAACATACGAAAACAAATACTAATTTAATATAATAATAATAGTAAATAATTTTTGAAGCCGATCCGTTTTTTAAAAAATTAATATGTACACATGGGATAAATAGGCATTTACTCAGTCAAACTCTGCCGCACTTCCAAAATCGACAAATTTACTATAATAATGATAGTAAATGATTTTTCTTGGGTACGTAAGTTCCTATGTTTTTATGATTTCAATTCCCACACGGTGTGATTTTGTCAACTCCAGCCCCTCTCCAGGAAAATGCAGATATCAATTTCTCTCTTCTTTCTTCAAGATTGACTTTGCAGAAAATTTTTAGCGCAACCCGTTTGTACGTGTCTCAAGTAGACTCCAATGGTCTAGCCACGGAAACCCACAAATACTGGTAATCTAAATATGAATACCTGATAAATACCACCATCAAGAACCTGCAGCCCTGCTGGGGTTTTCTGGGTCTAAACTTTTCTTGAGGATGAACAAGTTTTGAAGGGTTCCTTTTTGTTTTTAAATTCTGTGTCCAAATTATGACTTCTTTTTTGGGTACATTTTCATCTTCATCTTCCTCTTCAAATCCGTCGTTGAAAGGCAAAAGCAAAAGCTCTAACGATATTTTCAAGAATTCGATTTCTAGGAGTAATGGACAGAAGAGGAAGCTAACTAGGCAGAGGAAGCTTAGGCACGCAACTCCTGATGAGTTGGGGTTGCAAACTACTCCTGATGAGTTGGGGTTGCAAACTAGTCTTCTTAATGAGAGATCTCAGTCGTGTCCGGTGTCGACGGACTCTATTTCTCTTTGGGAGCCGGCGGCGGAGCCTGATCACTGGTCAAAGTCGGCGGTTCCCCAGCCGCTGCCGCTACCGGAAACCAATTCTCAGCCTAAGCAGAATGATAAGCTGCATAGTCCAAGGAAAGGGGAGTCCGGTCAGTCAAGCTCTGCAACTTCAAGGTTTGACCGTTTTCTCTTCTTGAAATCATTTTACAGCTCTTTTGTAATTTCTCCCGTGGTTTAGTGATTGGATGGATGGAATCAATCTGGGATCATCGCTGTAGTGCTAGACACTAGATTTAACATTACAGATGCAGAAAATACTTCCATACTTTAATGCATATTGGTCCATTTACATGCCTACAAATTGCTAGTATAAAGATTATTATGAGTTTAATTGTTTACACGACGCTCTTCCGATCTCATAATCATGACGTTTCCTATATTTTGCTATAATAATTATGAACATAATCTCTCTGGGAATTTTGCACGGTCTCATAACTAGTCTGGAAACTCCGCACTTCACGAGCTTTTAGATTCTAAAATGATTCTTTCCTGTGGATTATGATGTACTTTTATTATCTAAAGATAAATTGTCTATCGTGATTGACTTGCAGCAGTTCTTCTCATCAGATTCGGGGAAGACAAAATATAATATGGCCAGAAGGTCGTCTTTATCTCCAACTCATCGGCACAGCAAATTCACTCAAGAGCTAAAGGTTGATACCACACAAAACAACTTTCAACTGCATTTTCCTACAAGTAGTGCTCCAAGCAGTGGGTACTCAAGTCCCATTCGAAGCCCACAAAGATTTAGCAGTTTACAAGGTTTCCACATATCAGAATTTTCTCTGGGGTTATCCCATTCAGATAGAATAGAAAAATCTTGCCATATTTCACCAAGACACACCCCTGATCGTACACCACTTCAGAGTCCACGTAAAACCTCGGCAAATAATAATGGCAATTTCATACATTCACACAATAAATCTTTTCCAGAAAGTTGGCCTGAAGCAAGTGTTGCACATGTCCACCCTTTACCACTTCCTCCAGGAGTTTCTAGGCTGTCATCTACGGCTTCTCTAAATACAGATAAGTCAGATGTGTCATCTGTTAAAGGCCAGTGGAGAAAGGGAAAACTTATAGGACGCGGTACCTACGGAAGTGTTTATGTTGCAACTCATCGGTAGGAAGACTAACCAAAGTTTTCTTGCTAGTTTGTCCAGCTGGTGTAGCCTTATGTTTTTCTCTTCCTCTTGTAGTGAAACTGGTGCAACATGTGCAATGAAAGAAGTTGAAATGATTCCTGACGACCCTAAATGTGCAGATTGTGTGAAACAGTTGAAACAGGTTTTTCTCTGAAATCATTAGTGTGTTATCATATTTTTGATAGCATAATCCTATTGAGTATCACTGGTGTTTGACACCATATTAAGGTGGCATTAAATGATAAGTCAAATCAAGTGGGTCCTTTATTCATGCATTTAATTTCACTTATCATTCAATATCACATTATTTGTTACGTAGACTGGTGCCAAGCACTAATGGTGCTACATAGCATTATTCTCTTTGATACTTGCTGTGCTCCATTTCATGTTGTTCCAATTATGTTGTTCAGTGTAAGTACATACTGAAGTGGAAAACCTTGGAAACTGTGTTCATTGCAACACACATAAAAACTTGGAATCATAGTGCATCAAGAAAACATTTGATTTTGTGTGCCTTCCTATTTCAGGAGATAAGATTTCTTGAGGAGTTGAAGCATCCGAACATTGTACAATATTATGGGTGTGAAGAAGTATGGTTCTTTTTCATGTGTAGTCTCCACTTGGTTTTTGTTTTTCTTTTGCATTTCTATAATTACTATCAAGGTTAGTCATACTCAACACTACACTTCCACAAATATACTGATAGACAAAATACTAAATTGTTGTAGATTGAGGATCGTTTTTGCATATATTTGGAGTATGTCCACCCTGGGTCTATTAACAAGTATGTCAGCGAACATTGTGGAGCTATGACTGAGAGCATAGTTCGCAATTTCACTCGTCACATTTTGTCAGGGTTGGTGTACTTGCACAGCAAGCAGACAATACACAGGTAAAATTCATGCCTGGTTAAAAGGGATTATCTTAGCTTCCATTTTCATATGAAAGTATATTCTATCAATTGATAGAATAATACGAATAACTAATATTCTTGTGTTCTCTTTAGACTTTCACGTTGAAAGAATCAGAGTTTAAAATAGCTGATTGATGTATGGTAAAGTTCAACAATTATGAAGTCCTATTTACATATAAAGCTTTGGTGATTCATTATAAAACAGAGAC
>CAVNYN010255558.1:0-11096 GCA_963692815.1 Nyctanthes arbor-tristis | reverse complement strand
TTTGTGATAAGAAGGTTAAACCAATAAATTCAATAAGAAATGTTGTGTACAAAAAAATCTTAAATTTTGTAATAAACTGAAATTAACTTTTAATGTTGTATTCTTTTCTTTACTAATATTTATTTAAATTTATTCTGTTCCAATAATGATATATTGTCTCATTATTATGTCTTTAGCCAGTCGTTGTTTCCCGTGCATCGTACGGGTGGTTAAACTAGTTTATATACAACTCCTGAAGGAAGAATATGGAAAACTGAATACTAGCTACATCATCTAACTATCCAGCCACTCCAATATTTACATGTGGATTAATAAAAGAATAAATTCCTAACTAATATATGGAATATTCCTTATAACTATAAATAACTACATCATCTAACTATATATATATATATATATATTAAATGAGTTGTCTTACACAATTATAAAATGTTTCCATCCTAAAACACTTATCTGGCGTCGTTTCCCAATTGTCTGGCGCCATTTTACACACTATGTCAAATCCACAATATTTGAATTCCTAAATTTTCTCCACCTATCTGTAATCAATATCTATCTATTAGATGATGCCTGTAAATTCTAAATTATTATCTCAGAAGATTTGGAAGGAATTCTAGTCTATTAGAGGATGCACTTCTTCATTTTTATTTTCTTTTCTAAGACTAATTGTTCCCAATATAAATTTTATTTTGCCTACACACAGGCATATTATTATGTCTGCTTGTATATGTGGCAAACATCTAAACTATAAGTACCTCAATTTCTTGCATTAAATTCCAGCTGTTAGCAGTAACTAAAGTTGGTAAATTTTCGTCTAACATCAGAAATGAAATTAGAAGTGAAGAGGCTTTCCCAATTTCTTGAATTTCTAATATTTCAAACATTCATAACTCATCTAATTATTTTCAAAATTTACATTGTTCAATGGTTGCTTGATGTATAAAAATATTTTTTCAATTATCCACATTAAAAACACTCAAGGTTTCCTTAAATAAATAAATAAATACAATTACATTAAAAGGTTTTGATTTTAATATATAAAATTAAATAAATACATGACTTTTAGTATAAACATATGTAAAAATGATGTGATGTAATTATAAGTCCATAACAAATTTATTTATTTTATTATTATGAATGCTTGAGTTCAAAACTGACATTGAGATATAAATTTTTTTTTTTAAACTTATCTACATAAATATAATGGTGGAATGGGTCATCTTTGCTCTAGACTGGTCATGGGTTAGCATTATTTGCCTCATACGTACCCCACAAACACAGTTAATTTGGGCAGGAAGAGTATTACATATAGTCATTGTGGTCATACGTACCCCACAAACACAGTTAATTTGGGCAGGAAGAGTATTACATATAGTCATTGTGGTCTACATTCAAAGTTTTTGATTTTAATATATAAAATTAAATAAATATG
The DNA here is from genome assembly GCA_963692815.1 of Nyctanthes arbor-tristis. Taxonomy (NCBI): domain Eukaryota; kingdom Viridiplantae; phylum Streptophyta; class Magnoliopsida; order Lamiales; family Oleaceae; genus Nyctanthes; species Nyctanthes arbor-tristis. The sequence continues at coordinate 9,664 of CAVNYN010255558.1, read as the reverse complement.
TCATATATATTACACCAAGAACCTAAGAAATGGATAAACACAAAGTGAAAAATATAGGCTCAGGATCAAATTCTCTACAAGGAAACCGAGGATGAGCAACACCTTACACCCAAAAGGAAGAACCAACAAGAATCACACCACAAAGCTAGTGATCTCCCTCTTCTCACCAAGAACCCTAACTTTTGAATTTCAAATGAAAGGGGAGAGAGAGACGTTTGGTCCTGTAAAGAGGGAAAGAGAAGTCTTGTGAGTATATGTACACAAAGCCAAGACACAAATGGGCCAATATCTCTAGTTGGGCCAAGGAGTTGAACAAAAGAACCACATAAGGTCCAAACTCCAACTTGGGCCCGAGACAACAAAATGGGTGTTGCTACCAATCCTAAATTTCTTCTCGTAACGGTCGATAACGCTTCAATCATCAGCAATGGCCTATGAAGGTGAGTTTGATCATCCTCGCCTATAAGGAGGTTGTTTGGCAATATATACCAAAACAAACCTCCACCTTGGTGCCAAAGAACCTCGATTTAGCACTCTCCTTCCTTCATACCTACAAAAGGTAAACACAAAGTATTAGTGACAAACACTAATAGAAGAATCCAATAAAATTGGAAATCATTTACCTCCAATGTTTAGAATATTCAAACAACTTCTAAACTTTACCAAAGGTAACACTTTAGTGCCCATATCCGAGGTGTTATATTGTGTATGCACCTTCTCAAGCCTTATCAAGTCTTGTGACACAATATCTCTAATGAAATGTAGTCTAACATCTATGTGGTTGGTGCGCTCATGAAATACGGGATTCTTACACAAGTGAATGGATGATTGACTATCTAAGTACACTACTACATCATCATTAAGAACACTAAGCTCATGAACCAAACCCCTAAGCCACAACTTCTTTAATTGCTTCGGTAGTGGCAATGTACTCCGACTCGGTGGTGGATAGTGTAACAATGTGTTGTAATTGTGACTTCCAACTATAATGCAAGAATTAGACAATGTAAACACATAAGAGGAAGTAGACTTCCTTTCATCCCTATCCCCCGCATAGTCCGCATCAACAAATCCCTTCAATTTCACACCATTTTTACAATGACCAAACATAAGACCTACATTATTAGTCCCCTTCAAATATCTAAGAAGCCACTTCAAAGCTTCCCAATGACTAGGACCCGCATTAGACATGAACCTACTAAGAACACTTACTGCATTGGCTAAATCCGGTCTAGTACACACCATTAAATACATAATGGAACCGATCACATTTGAGTATGGAATCTTACTCATATACTCAACCTCTTCATCATTCATGAAGCCCCTTCTTTAGACAGCATAAAATGGTTAGCTAAAGGCAAATTAACCGGTTTACAATCAAGCATGCCAAATCTTTTCAATATCTTCAAGATATAGGGATTTTGATGTAAAAAAAACAAAGAATTTGACCTATATCTTTCAATTTCCATGCCTAGAATTCTATTTGCTTTACCTAGGTCTTTCATGTCAAATTCGCCACTCAAGGTTATTTTTATCTTGCTTATCCATGTAGAAGATGAACCAATCAAGAGCATATCATCAACATATAACAACAAGAACACACAATCATTCGTAGCATCATCATGTTGAAAATACAAGCAATGATCAAACTTGCTTCTTTGAAAACCAATGGAAATCACAAAAGAATCAAATCTTTTATACCATTGTCTTGGAGATTATTTCAAACTATACAAAGATCTTTTAAGAAAACACACATGATCCAGTTTTAATTTTTCTTTAAAACCCTTAGGTTGATTCATGAAGATTTGTTCATCAAGTTCACCATGCAAGAAAGCAGTCTTGACATCAAGTTGTTCAAGTTCCCAATCAAAGTGTGCAACTAATGCAAGCATGAAACCAATGGTAGTGTATTTGACTACGGGAGAAAAAATTTCATTAAAATCAACCCCTTGCTTTTGTGTGTATCCCTTGGCTACCAATCTCGCCTTGAATCTTAAAGGATCTTTTGCACTAGTAACCTCTTTGACCTTAAAAACCCATTTGCAACCAACAATTGATTTGTTCCTAGGCCTTGGTACTAACTCCCAAGTTTGATTCTTAGTCAAGGAATCCATTTCCTCACTCATTGCCTTCATCCACCCTTCGGATTGCTCACTCTTCATTGCCTCCTCAAAGGTCTTTGGCTCTCTATCAACTAGCTCCTCATAGCTAGCATGTGCAAAGGCTATCTCAGAAACAAATCCGTATCTCATAGGCTCCCTCCTGTTTCTTCTTTCTCTATCTCTAGCTTACTGGTAATTCTCAAGTGGATTTTCCTCACTAGGGTGCTCTTCCATCACTACTTCTTCTCATCATTCTCTATCCCATTCTCCACCTCATTCCCAACCTCATTTTGTTGAGTATGGCTCTCCACCTCGCTAAAGGTAATAGGGACATGTGTACTCGTGGTTCCCAACTCCACCTCAAACTGATTCCTCTCTTCTCCTTGCTCGCCCTCACTCACAAGGTCGGAATCTTTCCTTAAACAAGGCATCTCACTCTCATTAAATGTAACATCTTGACTCACAATGATTTTCACCCCCTTTTGGCTTCTATCTCACAATCTATACCCCTTAACTCCCACAAGATAGCCAAGAAAAACATATTTTCTAGCCCGGGGTTACAAATTCCCTTCATTTTGATGAGAAAATGTAGCACAACCAAAGGTACAAAGCATAGAATAATGAGCAAGCTTACCAAACCATTTTTCATGAGGAGTATCACCATTTAAAACAACAGATGGAGTAATATTAACCAAGTAACAAGAAGTTATCACAGCATCACCCCAAAATGATTTTGGCACACCAGAACTCAACATCATGCATCTAACCTTATCAAGAAGAGTCTGATTCATCCTTTCCGCTACACTATTTTGTTGAGGGGTGTAGGAAACGGTCTTGTGCCTAGTTATGCCACTTGCTTTACACATGTCATCAAAATCAGTGTTACAAAACTCAAGTCCATTATCAGTTCTCAAGAATTTAATCTTTTTCCCAGTTTGGTTTTCAACTTGTCTTTTCCAATTTTCAAAATTTTTAAAAGTCTCAGTTTTATCTTTCATAAGAAAAACCCATACTCTTCTTGAAAAATCATCAATGATAGACAAAAAATACCTATTCTCACCTGTAGTAGGATGTGATGATGGACCCCACAAATCCGAATGCACATATTCAAGGATTTCCTTAGTTTTGTGAACACTTGAGGAGAATGATAGTCTATGATGTTTGCCAAGCACACAACGATCACAAAATGACAAATCAGACACACAGTCTTTACCAAATGTACCTTTTTCATTAAGAAATTTAAGTCCCTTAATACTAACATGTGTAAGCCTATTATTCCATTTATGTGTGTGATCAACTTTGACAGAGGATAAAGAAGGATTCATACCTTTCATTACCTCAATTGTAGTGACAAAGATATCATTTCTTCTTTTTGCCTTTGCAAGCAACTAGTGCACCCTTCATCACTTTCATATTGTCATATTCATCAAATTCACTATGAAAGCCACATCTTTGAAGCTAACCAATTGAAACTAAATCTCTGAACATTTCTGGGATGTATCTAACTCCTCTCAAAGTGTACACATAGCTTGTGTTAAACTTCACAACAACATCACCAATCCCAGCAACAGTATAAGCAGCCTTATTACAAAGAACAACTTGACCATCATTAGAGGGGTACAAATTTTCAAACCAATCTGTATGTGAAGTAATATGAAAAGATGCACCAGAGTCAAGCACCCACTCATGCAAATTGGGATTGGTACACATATTCAATTCAGGAGTAGAAACAATGTCAACAGAATTAGTAACAGTATAAACATCACCAGGGTCAGAATCAACAGAAGATAACACATTTACCTCATCTACTTTCCCCTTCCCCTTTTGTTTGTTCTTCTCAATAGTGAAATCTCTAATAAAATGACATGGCTTACCACAACCATAACTATTCTTACCCTTAGACCTAGACTTAGATCTAGCATGTCCCTTTCCCTTCTTTTTACTCCCATTACTACTGACTCACCATCTTGATAGCACTCTTGTTTATTTTGTGTCCTACGTCTCATCATGTGGACCTCACCACCTCTCTTGTCAAGTTTCTCAGCTTTTATCTCCATCTCTTTAGTTCTAAGAGACTCTATGACAATCTCAGGTGTTAATGTCTCCCGCTCATGCTTAATAGCATTCTTGACCTCTCGGTAACTCTCGGGAATAGCATTAAGTAAGATCACAACTTTATATTGTTTAGGCACATTTTCACCACAATTAACAATATCTTAAACAAGCTTGTTGAAGACATCAATATTGTCATCAAAATCCTTCGAATGATCCATTTTGAAGCTAAAGAATCTTTTAAGCAAGTAGAGTTTGTTAGAGGTAGATTTGGACACATAGAGCTCTTCCAATTTTTCCCAAAGCTCTTTAGAAGATTTAAGCTTTCCAACTTTTCTCAAAACGGCATCAGACAAGTGTAAAATAATTGAAGAGTAGGCAAGCTCATCCATTTAATCTTTTTCTTCTTTAGTTAAAGTTGCGGGAAAACTATCGGTGATTGCTTTTGAAGCTTTTTGTTGAATAAGAATTCTCTTCATTTTTCGTTGCCAAATTGAATAGTTAGTTTTTCTATTGAAAATGGCCAATTCAAAGTTGTGTGGTGCCATTTTTAGGACACAAATCAACCAAGTAATTTGCACAAAGCCACACAATATCACAAAGAACACTACACTAAGTAGCAATGCAACAAAATACGATCCAACAAAAGCAATTCCTCACTAATAGCAAAAAGCTAATATCCAATTCAAGAATCAACAATGAGCATCAAATATCACAAAGATAATATCCAAAACTCTTCACACAAGGCAAAATAGGGTTGAAGAACACAACACCAAATGGACCAGTCAATATGGTCCATAAAACACATAGATAAGGCTCTGAACAAATCAGAATTCTGGTCGGTGTTCTGTATCTCGCAGGGAAAAACGCGCAGTCAACTTCAACAAGCTCCCAGTTTCATCACACAGCTCCGATTGTGAATCTGAAAGTACCAGTGGACTCCTCTCGTCAAGATGAAGATTCTGAAACAAGTTTGGTCACATGAATGTCCTCTACACTCCCTCATACTCTATAACATCGGGGGTCATCTGCTGGCGAGTTTTGTGCACGCGCCGCCGCTCCAGCCGCCGTCCAGTCCCACCCGTCCTTCGATCGGAAGTGCCTCATTGCCAGGAGTTGAGCGGTGGTCTTGGTTTTCCCCCTCTGGATTGGCCGGAAATGGGACGGGAAGTTTCGGGCAGATAGGTTCCTTCGAATTTTCTTGACCCAAAACCTAATTTTTCAGCTCCAATCTTCAAGTCTCTTGTGTGTAATCCCTCTAACCAAGCTCTGAATTTGTCATATATATTACACCAAAAACCTAAGAAATAGATGAACACAAAGTGAAAAATATAGGCTCAGGATCAAACTCTCTATAAGGAAACCGAGGATGAGCAACACCTTATACCCAAAAGGAAGAACCAACAACAATCACCACAAAGGTAGTGATCTCCCTCTTCTCACCAAGAACCCTAGCTTTTGAATTTCAAATGAAAGGGGAGAGAGGGACATTTGGTGCTCCAAAGAGGGAAAGAAAAGTCTTGTGAGTATATGTACACAAAGCCAAGGCACAAATGGTCTAATATCTCTAGTTGGGCCAAGGAGTTGAACAAAAGAACCACATAAGGTCTAAACTCCAACTTGGGCCCGAGACAACAAAACGGGTGTTGCTACCAATCCTAAATTTCTCGTAGCGGTCAATAACGCTTCAATTATCAACAATGGCCTACGAAGGAGAGTTTGATCATCATCGCCTATAAGGAGGTTGTTTGGCAACATATACCCAACAAAATACATAACTTTTTTTTGAAGAATAAATACACAACTTTAAGTATAAAAATATACAAAAATGATGCGATATAGTTATAAGTGCATAAAAAATTTATTTAATTTTATTATTATGAATACTTGAGTTCAAAACCGACATTAAGATATAAATTTTGTTAGAACTTATCTGCATAAATATAATAGTAGAATGGATCATTTTTGCTCTAGGCTGGTCATGGGTCAACATTATTTACATCATACCCGCCCACACAAACATGGTTAATCAGGGCAGGATAGACTACTACATACAGTCATTGTTTTTCACATTTACTTTTATAATATCAGGTAAAATTTATGAAGAGTTGATTTTGATGACAATGTTTTCATAGTTTTAAGAGGGACAATTTTTGCTAGAACTAGAGAGTGCATGGATAATATTATATTTATAGCAATAGACTTTTTCAAATGTCATGAAATAGAGAGAGAAAAATCTTTGCTTTAAAGACGGGTGGCGGAATACAATGAAGAATGTTGCTTCTACATATTTCAAGATGTAACTGGGAACATATTTTGTACTTGAATTTATACTATAGGTAAATTTAGATAAAATAGCAAGGTACATGTACCATGAAAAAACATATATAATGTACTTCAAAATTTACTATTGAATATTATTTTTAGTTAGTCAGAGAAAATATTTGCACAAAGTACCTCAAGTTTTTGTATTTAGTTCTTAGCTTTAAAAAGTTTTTGTATGTGAAATCATATTGTTTTGGTATGATGTTGCTTCCTCATCATTGTCTAACTCAACTATCCTACTTAGTGTTTACTGGTCTTGAGGCTTTCTATATGAGATGTGAATGATGCCATAATTAATCTATACAAATAGGTCCTTCAAATCCGTGAGGATTCTAGGAAAATGGAACTCGACGAAAGAGCAATGATGAGAATAGGCTTGACCGTGTCCAACTGAGATGATAGAGCAATGACGAGTGTCAGTACAAAAATTTTATTGGCATATTCCAATTTTATTTGTGATGTCAAAAATTACTTTGATATAATATTTGCATGACATTTTTATTGCATGCAAATTTATTAATCTTGGTCGACAAGTATGTATTTAGGTATGTGTATACTTGCTTAGGCATCAAGAATTTCATATACATGCAACTTCTAATTTTCTAAGTTTGTGTTATCTTTTGATTACCTTATCTAACTAGGTTAATTCTTATGCATGTGAAGCTCTATTTGTATCAGGAAAGTTTAAGATGTTATGGTAAACTAACATTCTACTTTACTTGTATTTGTTTCCTAAATGTATATGGTAACTTTGATTCGTGACTTATACAAGAATTCAAAGTTCACCCTATATATATGTGTTTCTCTTGTAGGTTAAATCATCAAGAATCGAGCTATTCATTCTTTACTACATTCCGGGAACTCGACACATACAAGAGAGCAAACACACCCAAACCCATGACATTTATTCTTGCATTGTTCTTACACTTCCAAATAGTTGTGTTTGAATTAACTATCCTTCATAGTGCGTTGGTAGGCGACTGACATATGTGTGAGGGACTATCCACTCAAGGTTGAAGTATTTTAGAAGTGTTCAAGTGTCTCACAATGAGTTCAGGAGAACTCTAGGAGCTTGATGTATGTTCCGGGAGGAGCGCGAGAGTAAAAAATGACAAGCAACAAAGTTGTCACATGTCAAAAGGCGTAAAGAAAGAGTTTCTTTTATAATTTTTCTTTTTGAGTGTTAAGTGTATATTGTGATATCACTTATTATCTTTTACTGTACTAAACTCTACTTGCGTTAGTGGATAGGTTGTCCCGTGACAAGGGTGCCTGCGGTTTTTCTCTTTTTGGGTTTCTACGTCAACAATTTTGGTGATGATTCTGTGTTTATTTTTCTGTACTAGATTACGCGTTGCTGTTGATGTCTTACGGACCAGGATATATCCTGCCTAGCTTACGCTGATATTATATCTCTGATTCGATCTAAATATATCATGCTATACTTAATCAGACTGATTGCAAATTAATTTATTACTACATGTACTACAGTTAATTATCGTGTTCTTTATTGTATTGATACAAAATTAACATGGACGATTTATTAATCAGATAATTAACTAAGTAGGTCTAGATGACTCATTTTTTAACAATTGGAATCAGAGCGGGTTCACTTAAACACAAGTGAAATCCGGTTACCTAGACATGGATAGGATTTTTGGCCGTGCATCTTCTCTTCCTCATATACTTAATGGCTCAAATTATGCATTCTGGAATATTAGGATTGAGATATACATTCAATCTATTAATGTAAAAGTATGACATTTCATTCTCACTGCTTACACTGCACTTACTGTTATCTTCAATGGGCAAATTACTGAGAAACCTATGACAGAATACACTGAAGCAAAACGAAGTAGAAGTAATTGGAATTCTAAAGCTTTGAATGTTATTTTCTCTTTCATTGATCAATCTCAGTTCAGACTTATCTCTTTTTGTAGGACAGCTAAAGAAGCTTGGAATAAACTTCAAATAGCCAATGAAGGAACAACTCCTATCATGTCATCAAAACTACAAATGCTCACTCTTGAGTTTGTGCAAACCAAGATGAAGGATAGTGAAGAGTTCAAGGAGATCGGAAGAGCGTCGTGTGAAATCGTCAATCAAGCACAAGCTCTAGGGAAAACATATTCTGAAAATAAGGTTGTTAAGAAAATCCTCAGATCCTTGCTAGATAGATTCTATGCAAAAGTCACAGCTATAGAGGAAAGCAAGAATCTTGAAGACATGAGAGTAGAAGAGCTTGTTTGATCCTTAATGACATATTACAAAAAAGGCAAAAATTTAACCAAAATAAGAATTAATAATTTTTCTTCTTGACAACTCAGGTTGCATAGTTGACTACTTTGGGATCAATGCAAATGGAAATGCCAAGAGTAGTGAAGCTTCTGACAAGTCTTACAAGGTTACAAATGTGTGCTTAATTCAAAGGCCATAGAAGAATCCATGGTATGCATGTTTATCTGATTATTCATGTAAGTATTTCCACCAGAAACTTAAAAAATTTTGCTTTTACTTTTTCTATATTAACTTAAGAGTGATAAACTCTGCTCCACAGGCTAATTTTGCAAGGTGGGAAACAGCACACGGGAACTTCAATTTTCATCATCCATGGAATGAGTATCTAAAAGTCGGGGCTTTACTGCATAAATGCGCTTATTGCATCGAAACTCTCAATGTTATCACAAATTTGGACTCACTGGTAATTAAAAAAATTTCTCTGTCAAGTGTTTTTGGTCCATAAAACTCACATTTCTCTGTTTTCTCAGGAACCCAATATCGTAAAGAAGCATTTTGGCACGTTTTGTATGAGACTAAGTTCAAGATCCTTGGAAGTGTTGAAAGAATATGCTGTCATTTTGAATAAAAAGACTAAAACCACCAAGATTGATCTGATCGTCCATGAGATGAACAATGCGGTGCAAGAACTTCACGGTGCTCTAAGTTGTCTCTCAAAACAACCAGTCAATGAAGACTTCAAAAACAACATGGAAGAGGAAGAAGACAAAAGTACATCAGTTGTACATCTCATGGATGTTGTTCTGATAATTTCCATTTCCACATTGCTGATAGAACTTGCTACAAGAATAGAGAAAACTGTGGAGGCATTAGATGAACTTGCCAGTAGAGTAGAATTTGAGGAAAAAAGTATGAAGGAGTCGAAACAAAGGCAAAATGAACATCGG
>CAVNYN010255522.1:0-51220 GCA_963692815.1 Nyctanthes arbor-tristis | reverse complement strand
GATTCGTAGTTTGTGTAGTCTTCTACTTACCATGTTTAACTAGGATTAACTTCTATGCATGACAAGTTCTATTTGTATAAGGAAAGTTTATGACTTTACAGTAAACTAATATTCTACTTTCCTGGTATCTATTTCCTACATGTATATGGTAACTTTATTTCTTGTCTTGTACAAGAATTCAAAGTCTTGCCTATATATATGTATTCTCTCTTGTAGGTTAATAACCAAGATTTCAAGCCAAGCATTTTGCGATAATTATTCTTCAAAGCTCGATCAAAGAAAGAAACAAACACACTGCCAACCCATGAGATTTATTCTTGCGTAGTTCTTACACTTCTAAAGTTATATTTGAATTGGCAACCCTACATATATTTGAATTGGCAACCCTACATAGTGCGTGGTAGGCGATCACATAAGGTGTGAGGGACTATCCACTCAAGGTTCAAGTAGTTTAGGAGTTGTTCAAGTCATCCCAAGATGAGTTCGGGAGATCTTTAGGAGCTTGATGTATGTTATGGGAGAAGCGCAGGAGAAAGAAGGAGCAACAGGAGTTGTCACATGTCAAAAGGCATAAAGAGGGAGTCTTTTATAAGTTTACCTTTTGAATGTTTTGTGTCTATTACGATAGCACTTAGTAATCTTTCTCTATACTAAACTTACCTTGTGATTAGTGGATTGGTTTGTCCCATGGCAATGGTACCCACAGTTTTTCTCTTTTTTCGGGCTTTTGCGTCAACAATCCTGGTGTTGACTCTGTGTTTATTTTTCTACACTAGATTACACGTTAATGTTCATGTCATACGGACCAGAATACATCCTGCCTAGCTTACACTAATTATATCTCTGATTCAATCTAGATATATCCTGTCGTACTTAATCAGACTGATTTTGAATGGATGTATTACTATCTGTGTTACTGTTAATTATCTGCGTTCTTTGCTGTATTGATACAGAATTTACATTGAGGATTTGTTAATCAGATAATTAACTTAGTAGGTCTAGGTGACTCATTTTTCAATAGTAGCTAACTTTGTGTTCGATTTTCCAATACAGTTAAATGTCGCTTTAGTAAAGCTAGAAAACTGACCTCATTAGAAAACTAAAGAAACCAAACAAACAAGAAAATAACGATCCAAGCTTCCAACAGTCAATAGCTTATCCTTCTTATTCTTATCTATTTTAGGTAGGTAGTTCTGACCCCTAATTTTTTACTTTTACCAGCCAAGATTTATACCAGGGGCAAGCAGATAGTCTTGGTCGAGTCTATCTACCCAAACCCAAAAGAACTTCTTGTTAGAATTGATATCCAAAGTCTAATTAGTTGGACCGAGTTTAATCAAGCTGAAGTAATTAATTAGATTAATTAGTTGACCCGTGTAGTTGTAGGCCAATGGGAGCCTAGTAAGACTAGGGTTTCACATCCTACAACTATAAATAGACGTATTGTGTTTAGGGTTATAGAGAGAGACAATTAGGGAAAATTCGTATGACGAATTTTACATGATGTAATCATGGATATTCCGTTGATTTCTTGTTAGCACATGAAGTTGATAGAACCTAAACATACTCCCATAAATCCACTTCGCAATTGTTCGATGTTGTGGAGTTCCAAATCCATTCTTGCCGTGCGGATTACCGTTAGAGGCCGGACAATTAGACAGCTGTGGTGATAAATATTGCTTCAATGGTCAATCAGGATTGGTGGTTCACGGCATTTATCAAAGAAGTATTTTCTATCACAAATTTTTTTGAAGTACAAGGTTGATCGTAGGCGTAGTAATTGAATATTTATTTAATTTTCCACTGTGCATATATTGTTCAATTCCTACTAGTGGTATCAGAGCATGCCTTGTTACTTGTTAGAATTTGTTTTATACCTTTTGATGAACTTGACTATAACTATTACTATCATCTATCAAATTGATTTCGGTATTGTCAAAACTTATTTTTGAAATAATTAAAATATGAAAGGCGATTTCAAAATTGCTTGAATATGATTTGGCTGGGATGAACTGATTTATTGGTGATGGTTATCTTAATTTGGATCAGTAGCCACTTTTGGAACTGAGGCCACTGCTGGACCGACACGGTGACCGGAACTCCTTTTCTGACCCATAGTAGATGTCGTGGAAGCAACAGTTGCTTAAGCAGCCATGATATCGGCACTTTACAGGGACCGAAGGAGGACTCGACATTGAGACGTGGCTGGGACGGTGGCATGAAGCTCGCGGCAATAGCAATAGTTGCTACAGTCAAGGTTGCACTCAGAGCAGCAGCTAGCCACCTGAAAAATTCTAGCAGCAGGCAGCAATTCGGCCACTGCACCCCACTGTGCTAGTAAGCTACTACTGTTCTGCTGTGAACAGCAACAACGCTAGAGGGGCCAAGAAAAATCCCGTCTGTAGCGCTGGGTGGCGCCGCTCACCGGGCGCTGGTTTTTGGGCGGCGGCTAGGGTTCAACCGCTGCTGTCACCCTGAGATAGCTTGGGAACGACGGCCTATTTTGCAATTTCTGAAATTGCAAAGCAAGCCCCCGTGTTTCTGACATGTACAGGAAGGTCCTTGGAATTCCTGAAATTACATGGATAGTCCTCTACGTTTTGGAACTTTACAGATTGACCCTAAGTTTTTGGAAACTTCAGAATTAGTATTATATTTTTTAAATTTGACAAATTGGTCTTTGGGTTTGAATTACAACCTAAAAGTTTTGTAAAATTTCAAAAATTTTCAATTGAGTCACAATTTAAATTTTGTGAAAATTTTGTTTTGCCAAAATTATTTATTTGGATAAAAGTTGAATTTTGACTTAATTCAAGTTGTGATTTTAGCCCTAAATCTTTTCAAAACTTGTATCAAAATATGACTTTGATATTAACAACAAAATAAAGAGTTATTTTGTGGTCATCCCCAATTGCTAATAAAGTTGGTTAACTAATATAATTAATTGATTGACTTTATTGATGCGAAATTACTTGATTAATTAGATTAATTATTTAATTTCGATTGGTCTGTTCTGTCTTGTCTAAATTGGTTTAGACGATTATTGTCAATACCAAATATAGAAATTGATACATTAATTAATATGTGATATTAATTGAATGGATTTAATGGATTGTTATGGACTTGAACCATATGATTGGTTGCAATAAACTAGTATATGATACTAGTTATGATTGCATGGTTAATTCATTTTCCTTTCTGTTTGAGATATAACAAGATAACTTGTATATGATACAAATTGGAAAGGGAAAATGGAGATTAGTCGCATTTAACATTTGATGTTTAAATGTGATATCTCCTAATAAATTATTATCTAGTCTTCTTCATAGCTCAAGAAGATTGGGTAGAAGTAATCCATAATGATCTGCGCTTATCTATTATGTATATTTAATTACATATTAGATATTAATATACATTATTGAGATGAAACTGATCTCTTATTTAAAATATTAAATTAGTATTAAAAGTTAATACAAGCCTTCCAATGTTATAGTGAAAAATCAGAGTTCATTGCCAATGTCGGTTTGTTGAGTAAATCAAGGCTACTCGTTCGTGAGTATGTTTATCACTATTAAGCATATGATGTTTCTAAACAGTGGGTTGAATTTAACTACAGTTTTATTTCTTGTTGAATGGCTCAAGGAAATAAAATTTTAGAGGTGTGCCAAATAAGTAAATGAGATGTGTGTGACAATTAGTTGTCTACTTGATGGTCTAGGAATCACATAGAGATGTGATTGATAGTGTATCTGCTTGAATGCTATAAAGCAAACGGGGTCCTAGCCCACTGGAAATTTAAATGAATTTCAATAATTAATGTAGAGAGATCATTAATTCGGTGGGAACATAATTAATTTAATAAAAGTCCATGTCAAATTAATTTCGTACATCAATTAATTTTGTTCTATCTTGTCATTATATATTTGAATAATGAGTATATTGGCATGTTAGATCTCAACAAAATTTTCTGGACCAAATTTATTAAACTGACATTATAATGAGAATAGTTCTCAAGTACAGAAAAATGGATATGTCTTAAAACAGGTTATGTAGAGCTCCCTACCAAGGACGTTTTATGACAAAAGTGCAAATTTTCAAATATCATCTGACGGTGAGCATAATGGAGTATGTGTGATACTTGTCATTATGAGTTGTAAATATTGCATGTGGGTACACAGATTTATATTGTTTCTATTCATCTCAAAGAGTTGAATAATGAACTATATTGGGCAGTATAAATTCTAAATGCTTTTCAAAAGCACAATGGGAAAAATGAGCTAAGTACTGACTTAGTTCTATAATCGTTGTCTGATAGCTTATCACAATTTATTATGAATTGAGATGCATGAATTAGATTCATATAACCAACTAGTCTATTTGATATGCTAAAACTATTGAACTTATTATCAATGTGATGTAAGATCAAGTATTGACCATTGAAGCCTTTAACATTACTTAAAGTTAATGTTGATGGAACTTTAAGAAAGATTCCAGACGATCAGTAATACAGTTAAAGTATATAAAGACATATATATCCAAGACCTATGATCTTTGTAGAGACAGAGAACATTACAATAAAAACTATAAGACATATATAATCATCATCTTGAAAAAAAAATCTTAGAGAAGATTTTATTACAATATGAGAATGATAAGATTGCTCTTTAGTTTCTTAAGTATTAGATACTGGATATTGATCTATGTTTTTCAGATTATGAATGAGACTGAAATAAAGCAAATCATTGCTGACTGGAAAAATAGGACCTATATTAGGAAATGAAGCAATAGTTGCTACATTTAAAAACTATTGTTTATCGTCACTTTTTGTTTTGTTTTGGGATAAGAATATGGATATTATAATTGAGTTCTTATGAAGAACATTATTTCTAACTCATGTTTGGACATGAATGGTGTTCCATTGAGATTGAGAATAATGGATATTCTTGATTATGGAATCTACTAGAGAAATAAGATTGATAATATTTAGATTCTAAATCTTAAAAGGTCTATTATCAAAATAGAAGACAAAAGAGGTATAAAGGGTAATCTAGATTATCTCCAGTTCTGAAATTAAAGACAAATAAGTCCTAATCCATATTGATGTATTTGGATAAAAGTCTATAAATGTCATGAATAGCTTTTCTTACTTTGTGAAGTTCAATGATGACAATATTAGATATGGTTTCATATACTTGATGAAGTTTATGCATGAGAGTTTTGAAATGTTCAAAAGGCTCAAGCAAGAAACAGAAAGCTATTTACAAAGATATTCTAACACTTAGATATGATCGAAGTAAGGAATATTGAAGGGTATAATTGATTATCTAAATAGAATAAGATTCTCTACAGTGAATTCTTATAAATACATCATTCTATAATAATGTATTTGAAGGGAAGTTGTACATATTAGATATGTTACAATTTGATATGTCAAACAATTCTTCAAACTTGTTTTGGGATATGCAATAGAGATTGCATGTTACACACTAAAACATGTTCCATCTAAGTCGATTGATTAAACTCAAAATTATTTTCGATTGTAACATTTTTGAAAGTGTATAAAATATTTCTTTGTGGATTATCCAACAAGAGTTGTTGGACACGTTATATAGCCCACATTTAAGATGAATATCATCTTATATTGTATTTTTCGATAAATTGTTTATTCTAAGAAAATAGTGGGAGTAATTCTTGAAGGGGTTCAAGAAGACACAAAAGAAATTGACCAAATAGATGTACTAGTGGATATACTTCATTTGATGAGGTATGAACTAGTAATAGGAAGACGGTTCCTAAGAACACATTAGCTCCGCGTAGATCAGGTAGGGAAATTCATCTATTTAAGGATATGATCCTATGGTTTTTCAATATTAGATTGATGACTAAAGATGATAAACCTGCAATTTGCACAAAATAAAAGTCATAGTGTTAACTTAGAAGGTAAGGTTTGGTACAATGGAATTCATTGCAAGTTCCATGTATTACAATTAAGATGTAGACTTTGGTTGACTTGTCAGAATAGGTAAAACTCGTTTGTTGTTAATTGGTTTATAGCCAAGAGGTTAAAATGGATGGTAATGCTCATGTTAAAAAGGACAAGATTGAGAGTGGATGTCAAAATCAAAGACAAAAATCGACTTTGACAAAACCTTCTTATCTATGATCATGTCTATGTTAAATTTGAATTATTTTTGCTAATGTAGCATATCGTTTGACAAATGGATGTCAAAATTGTATTCCACTATAGGAATGTTAGTAAGGATGTATATGATACACTCTGAGATTTTGAATCTATAAAGTCAAATTGAATATTAATCAAACCTTAGATAAGCTGAAACTTTCATTTTGATGAGATAATCAAAGTGTTTGATTTTATCAAGAATGGAGAGGACCAGTATGTACGAGAAGATAGCGGAAGTTAGATCGTGCTTATAATATCGTGTGGGATATATATTATTATAACACGATATCCCATTTATAAACAAAAATATAAAGTTTTCCCATTTGGAATTTGGAAGAGGTAGCATATATCTTTGGGTGTAGACCTATAGAAGTAGATCAAGAATTATGGTGTAGACCTATAGAAGTAGATCAAGAATTATACTTGGCCTATCCGAACTATGTACATAGATAAAATCCTAGGAAGATTTTGTATGAAAGAGTCCATGTGAGGACTCTGTCCCATAGGGATGTAAAAAGGATGTGTTACAGAATACATGTTGAGAAAGATTGCATAGATAATATTCATTATGATATTGCAACATGATTTATCTAATATGCAGTGCTATGTACTGGACCAAATGTTTCACATGTTTTGAGGATCAAAAGCAGATTCCAGTGGGAAACATCTTATAACGGTCATGAATATTCTTAAATGCTTGAGAAGCACTTGAAGATACGTTTTTGAAATATGAAGAAATATGAACTAAAAGTTCGTAGATTTATTGATGTCAGTTCTCAGTCTAAAAAGACTAAAGAAATATCTCAATCCGAAAAGTATTTATTTGTAATAGTAGTGTGATCAACTAGAAAGAGTTCCAGATAGATACAACTACTTATTCAAATATTAAGCTTTATACATAGCTACTTTGGAAGTAGTAAAAGAAACGGTTTAGATCGTAAAGTTCATAACTGAACTTGAATGTATTCCTATCATTGTTGATCCAATAGAAATTGTGATAACAATGGAATCGTCGCACAAGCGAAGGAAACCTGTGTCTCATTGGTGATCTAATTATGTATTGAGGTAATTTGTCTCTTTGGAAGAGATGATGCAAATAAATGATATAAAGAATTGAACAAATACGTCTAAACATACAAAAGATCTTATGATAAGGTTGTTGTCATTACATGATAGTCATGATAAATCTATATGTATTAGATACAATAAACACCTATTAATTGATGTATTCAAGTGGCTCATGTATTATTGAGATAAAATTTATCTTGTAAAATAATAGAGTCTATAGAATAAGATTATAGTAACTCATTAATCACAAAGAGTTGTGATTGTGAGATGTAAGTTATATACTTATTCTTAAATTATCCCTAGTCAATGTAGTAATGAGATGCACATATCATTATTATGAATAAACTACCATGTGTCACATTTCTTTCTTATGAAGAAAGTAACTGATCTCACGAGTTAGGATGTAGGGACATCCAAATAGACACAGATGCATTGTTAATTGAACATGCATTACCCACCTAGAGGTATAACACATGGTAAGTTATCCAAGTGCCGGTGGTTGATCTCTAATAGATGGTTGCGGATTTAGTCCTTTGACTTGAGGGTACCATAGAATCCTATGTAATGAATATTATACTTAGTCAGACGTTTGACGAGACTCTAGCCATGAGTTACCAAGAAAACGCCGTGTAGGTATAATAAAAGTTGCAAGAAGGTTGTGAGTATCCAAGATGAGGATTTGTCACTCCTAGATAATGGGAGATACCTGCTTTTTACCTACTTTTGTTGATATAAATTCCTCGGTCGGGGTGAAGTTATGGGTTGAAGAGGTTTTGTCATAACTTGATTTGATCAATAAAGAGTTAAAGTGAATAACATAATTGGCTGTTATGAGATTGAAACGTTTCCATATCTCTTAACTGATAGGGTTATATTGATGAAGCGATCATATTTCCACGGGAACCATACATATAAAGGCTTCTCATACCACATGACTTTTCCGTCACATGGGTTGCCTTGACACATTGCTAGATGTCAATCTTAAACCGTGACGTGAACTGATCAATCTAGGTGAATCAATGATAAATTAAAAGAGAGATTTTGATTTATCTCATTCTAATTGGATTAGATTGATAGTATCACGATGTTTGCCATTGTGAGTGGGAGTCTAATGGGTCACACACAAAGGTGAGAGTTGGTGATTTGGAATGGACTTTGTCCAAGTGAGAGATTGTTAAAATTGATGTCCAATGTCCAATTAGTTGGACCGAGTTTAATCGAGCTGAATTAATTAATTAGATTAATTAGTTAACCCATGTAGTTGTAGGCCCATAGAAGCCCAGAAAGACTAGGATTTTACATCCTATGACTATAACGTCTTATGTTTAGGGTTATAGAGAGACAATTAGGGAAAATTCGTATGACGAATTTTACACGATATGATCGTGGATATTCTGTCGATTTCTTGCTAGGATATGAAGTTGATAGAACCCTAAACATACTCCCATAAATTAGCTTCGAAATTGTTCGATATTATGGAGTTCTAAATCCATTCTTACCTTGTGGATTACCGTTAGAGGCTGGACAATTGGATAGGTGTGGTGATAAGCATTGCTCCAACGGTCAATTAGGATTGGCGATTCATGGCGATCATCAAAAAGGTATTTTTCTATCACAAATTCTTTTGAAGTATAAGGTTGATCCTAGGCATAGAAATTAAATATTTATTTAATTTTCCGTTGAGCATATATTGTTCAATTCCTAACACTTCTATCCGTCCGGAATGCCTGACAAAAATGCCACAGCCTATTGCCTTACATCAATGGTATTTTGTTGCTACAATCATGATTATGCTTTTTGCCAAGCTTTTTCCTCATGTTCTTCTGAATTTTCCCATAGCAAGTGAGTTATTCAAGAAACACTTGGTAATTGCTAGCCATTTCTTATTATCAGCCTAGTACAATACATGTGAACAATTTGCAATATTATAAAAAACAAAAAACAAAAGGTGTAATGAAGCTAAAACCTTGGAGCTTACATGTTTAAACACATAAACTCCGAAGTACGAGATATTGCAAGACATAGAACACAAATTTTGAGTAGATGTATTTCTGGAACAAACAAATTCTTCACTAAGTAGTAAGCACCAAAATAAATTATTAACCAGAGATTTCGATGGACTTTACCTCTGGCCGTTTTACTTCCTTCTTAGGCACAGTCGCAATGACAACCCATTTTTCCATGCTGTTGGCCTTAGTCTGATATGTCTTGACATTTTTTTGAAAGTTGGAACTAGGAGAAGAACTTTCCACTGCTCTGCTCCACTCGATGCCATTCGTCATTCTTCTCCTCTTGCTCTCTAATCCTCCCTCCACTTATCTGAAGCACTTAGTCTTCGTCAACCTCCATCTTCATCTCTTCCTTCCTCAGCCCAGGAATGTAGGCCTTGAGGCTTGAATACGTGGGCATATGGGGTTTCTTTCCGGTCAACGTGAATCAGAGACATTTCTTCAAGATGGTTTTGTTGCCAACTCTATTTATTAACTGCAACTTGGTATCATTGCATTGGTTTTACTTTTTTCAAAAACTCAAAAAGTAAAAGTTAAGCTGTAGTTTTACACTTTTCACAAAAAGCAACCAATAAAAATACGTCACGTAGTAATTTATAAACCAATTTATAAATAACCCAATTGCCAAACACACTCTGAATTTGCAGTGATGATTGATGGGAGTGGATCAGGGCACAAGGGTATTAGTCTTGTCTCGTCAAAAATCTTTTGTTTCAATTAGGTCTGGGGATGGTTTAATCAGGTCATGGTTTTAAAAAACCTAAGGGTTTCTGGATAAAAGAACCATTCAATTATATTTTAATATTAAAACCAATCTAAGCTAAACCATTCTATTTTGATTTGGTTTAGTTATGGCTATATATTAAAAAATAAAATAAAATATGGTAGAATTAGGTTACTCAGTATGAAAAAAGAGAAAATATGTACTTTGTAGGGATAGCAACTATGTCTAGGATTTGAGTTACATGGTTTTAATAGAAATTAAGATTATTTGATAATTTATTCTTTTAACTTTGGGAATTTAAATCAAGAATTAAGTTAATAAACTTGAACTCAAATCATTTAGCTTGGCTGTGGTTTGATTATTGGTTTTGGAATAAAAACTATAACCAAATGGTTATTATTTTTAATAACTCTAACCATTTGAAAATTTAGAAAAAATCAAACTAAACGGACCAAACCCTTCGGTTTTGGTTTGGTTCGGTTAGTTACGGTTATTTTGTTCAATCCTAGTACTTTCAATATTAATGACATCGCGCAAATATAGTACAATTAGAGCATCTCTAATGAAATGTCTATTCCAAAAATTTTTCTGTCACATCATTCAAAAAACTGATGTGGCAATAAAAAAAATAGACATTGTAGGCTATAATGTTTAGACGTAGATGTTGTGGTAAGCAATGTCTATATATGCCACTCTTCTATTTGTTTTAATTCTCTCTTCTCACTACTGTATCAACTACTCATATTTTGTCAACTGTCTCAATACTTCGTATAATTAACATGACAATTGGAGATGCTTTCTACAAATTTTCACTAATTCATGCCACGCAGGAAGCAATTCACCCTACACCATTAGAGATGCTTTTAGGTTGGATAATTAAAAAAATTTCTAATGTGATTTTTAATTAATGAAATTATGTCATATAAGCATATTAATTATTTATGTCTTCTTTTTATGCATTTTTAAAATTACTCTTTAAATATTGGACAATTATATCCGCACCACCATGTTTGCTAAGTACACAATATTTTAGTTACTCCCTCCATCCCATATATATAATATAGTCTACTATTCCTTGTTGACATGTTTCAAATAGATAGTCCACTTTTTTAACAAGAAGTCTAATTTGTACTATTTACTAATCTACCCTGATTTAATACTTAGCTAGAATTTAGAACTATCAATTTTAAATTCAACTCATTAAACAAAGGTAAATTAGAAACACATATTGTACAATGTATTTTCAATACAATTCTTAATCTGTATGAAAAAACAAAGTAGACTATATATTTAGAATGGGGAGTATAATGGAGATCCTCAAACTTTGTTTATAATAAACTTATATATGTCACTAATTTGCTTAATATGTTGTTCTGCCTGGAAAGTGTCAGAAATGGAATTTTGGTTTGCTAAAGTAGTTTGAGAAGACAAAGGGTCTGCTGATATGGCAGGTGTAATAACACAAAGAAAATTATAACTTGAAATTAACATGGAATAGTTTTATTTAGAAATTAATAGAAAATACATAAACCTACGTGAAAGGTGCATGCACCTAGCGAAAGAATTTAGTTCAGATAGTGGTTTTATCGACACTTTTCTCCTCAATACTTTGTTTATTAGAAGTCAAGTTAATAAGTGAAGCTGAAGTGCTTATAGCATACTTCTAGTAGAGGGTCACATCTTTTTATTTTGACTTAACTATCGTTTATAATTAGGCTCCAAAATTGGCTCATCAAACTGAGTTCCAGAGGAGCCTGTTTTAACGGGGCAACTTCGGCCTTCTATAAATTTTCATTTGCCTATCTGTTCTACACGTTGTTATATTGTTCAAAGCTAGGAAGTAAAGGCTTACGTTGATGTTGTTAAAATTTAAATTTCAAGGACATTTGGTACTTCGAATGATCGCGCGAAAACTGAATCTTAAGATTGACATTTTAGGATTTGAGCTGCGTGCATCAACTGCTACTCCCTGATTTTTATCCCCAAAACTTCATCTAAATAAAAACCTCCGGTAGTAAGGATTAATTCTTTCAATTCCACTTCCTGCTTCTTAAACTAAGAGGACACAAATTACCAACCTCCTAAGCCTCCAATCAGAGAATTGCTTGGAAAGGTGAAAATAATAAAGAATTCTAAGTGATAATATTCTAGGAGGGAACTAGCCCTATAAATAGGAGAACAAGTGTCATTGAACACTCTCAAAGGAAGAGAAACCAATGAAGGCTTAAGGTAACTTGAAGTTCTTTTTGATTCTGATCCAGTTTCAAGGTCCTATATGATAATATACTAAGGATCTAAAACTCAGGAAATTTAGAAATTTCATACTACCATCCAGGTGCATACACCTTACGTAAAAGTAGCACACACCTGGATAGCAGTTCTTATAGAATCTAATATTCTATCTTTCTGCTAATTTTTCATGTTTATATTAACACATCCTCTAATAGTGGGTAGCAGTTACATTCACTTTCTTTATTGTCATTCATGCTCTTCTACAATGCATTTATTTACTAAATTCTTGTAAGTTTAATTTACTATTTTGCTTGAAGTTTATTACATACAAATGACGCTGCCCCTTATGTAATGTTATACATATGTGTTAGTATACAGAGAGCAGCTTGGTGATTCCCAAGCGGGAGATAGAACGATATACTCATTAAGATTTGTGAAACATCATTAGAAATCAATGATGTTAATAAACAAATTTTATGTCTGTGTTGGCCAACTATTTATTTAAATGCTAAGTTACACCTGAACAATGGGTTTAAAGCGCCCCAGGGTAACATCATAATATATAATTAGGCCTATAATTAGGCCTACAATGTTGTATTCTTAAGCAAATCTTGTGCATGCATTGGTAATACTCACTAAATACTTGGTATTCATATATTTTTATGTTCTCCTTTCATATAGATGACGCATTTTAAAATATTTTGCCTCGCTTCAAGAGCTTGGAGACTCTCCACAAATGGAACCTGATATTTATACATGAAGGAATCTAATACATGGGGCTTTTATGCGGATTATCCTGGATTGTACCACTTTCTTGAATCTACCCTGCATATTGAGCACTATGATGCCAAAACTTTGGAATGCTTACGTAATGACCCAATTCTTCTAAATCTATTTCCTACTACATTCTTGGTCAAAGTCAAATGGTCAAAGTCAAATTATTTAGATCAAGTACATGTCATCAAAGGGTTTAAGTCAAAGAATTAGGGTTAAAGGACTTATAGATAAAAAGGATTTTGTTAATGATCAACTTATAGCAAGGAAGAAAGTTGAGGGGGCCTTAAGTGCAAATATGACATATATAGGTGAGACTTTCTTGCAAATTGGATTTTCACACACAAAACACACACCAAAACCCACGACACACTGCTTCCAGCTGAGGAGGAGAAAATCAGAAAAAAAAAAAAGAATAAAATGGAAGGAAAAAGATGAAGGAAAATAAGGAAATTCGAGCCAAGCCTCAAAGTGGGTTGGTGATCTATTCGGGTTTTGCGATTTTGCCTTGATTTTGAGACGTAAGTGGAAGCTTTTAATTTCTCTACATTGTGTTAAATTTAGGCTTTTGTTATGTAGGCTAAATATGAGTTATATTGAATGAAAATTGATGGTTTTTAAGGTTAATTATCTATTCAAGGTTCTTGAAGCATGGGCTATATGTGAGATGTTACGGTTTCAAGTAGTTGTGTTGATTTAAGGATTTAACTAAGTTAAACACCTTGAGCTCTATTTTGGTTTAATTTGTGTTAATGGATAGGGAACTAAAAATACATAAACTTAATATGGAAGTTATGAAGTTTGATGGTGTTAATACGGGTTTAAGAAAGACAAATTAAGGTTGATTTTGTTAAATAAAAGTGATGTTTGGGTTTTAAATTCATGGAATTAAGATAATTTGTTAGCTAAAGTGTGCTTAAGAGTGACTAGAAGCAATGGACATCTTGTATGCATAACATCGAGCTTTTATTATGGTTGGGCTATAATAAGGTAAAAATAAGTACGAATTAAATTGAGATTCGGGTTATTGATTTTATTTGACATGTACGAACATGATGTAATGCTTATGAGGTATAAGTTGGAATAAAAGTCTATTGATATTAAATTAACTATTGATGTTATGTTAACCTTGACGGTAAAATTTTAAGGGAATATATTTACATGGTTAATTTTATTTGGGTATATTGTGAAACATATCACGACGAGATAGCATGAGGTATTTCAAGAATTTGTGTTGGAAGTATAATTTGATATATATATGTGTGTGTGTGTGTGTGTGTGTTATTGGACGATGGAGGCATGATATTAAGGTACCAATGAGTAGAATGGATATGTACATATGTGGATAATAATCGGATGATTAAGAATGGTTACGAATGAGTGATTGTGGTTTCAAGGAATTAAGTGGATTATATTTCTTATTTGGAACAGGGGCATTGAATATTAAATTGGATTTGCTATGTTATGATTCCAGGTGATGATAAGCTGGTTGGAAAGGCATGTCATTTGAGCTAGCTCTGGTTTCAACTCTATAAGTGGAAAAAATGTTTTCCAAAGATTAAGCATGTTTTCATTATAGCATTTCAGATGTTTTACTATCTAAAAGCCAAGCATGATTTCTTTGTTATTATGGTAATATATGAAATTCATAAAATGTTTAGGCATGCTATTATCTTTAGAATGTGATTTCAAAAAGGAAATAGTTATCTTATTACGTGTGATTTGTTCTACGGTGTATTGACCGGTTCAGTGATTTACCTACTCTGCATCGTGTGATTTGTTCCATGGTGTATTGACCAGTTCGGCCGTGTATGGTGGTGTTTGCCTTTGAGGCTTGCTCTGCGCGCGTATGACCAGTTATTCAGTTACTCAGTTATTAGTATCACTCAATTCTGAGTAGTATGTCTTGTATATCGAGATTACTCTGTACATGTGTGTTACTACTTAGAGGTACTTTTGGTGTGGATTTTCCAGTTATCAGACGTGTGCTCTTCCGATCTATTTATCTAAATTTTCAGCCAGCTATTCAGATTTTAGTTTTCAGAGCTCAGTTACAGTTAACATATTGATTCAGATATTAGTTTTAAACTCAGTTGCAGTATTCTTAGCAAAAGGTTATTATGTTGTACTTAAATGATTTTAACACTATTATCATGGTATGCAGTCTCAGTATTATTTAAATTCATATTTCAAATTCAAAAGATGCTTGCAAGGCATTTTCATAACTCTCAACTTTTAAGTTATATCTATGTATTATAAAGTTTAACAGCTTTTCAGAAATAAATAATATGGAAAAGTATAAATATGTATTTACGAACTTATCCACTTACTGAGTTACCAGCTCATATTTTATCACGTTTTCTTTATAGGGAGGATCGGGCTTGAGTGCCTTTTGGATTGCCTGTGGAGTTCTCAGCCAGCCACCACTGTCTTGCATCAATTCAATATTTTCATTACACTTTTAACATTTACGTTAATCATAGTTGGAAATTAGTTTTCATAAATTATTATTTCAAGATCATTCAAACTCGGCGTAATTCTATTTCTTCATATGCATTTTGGTATTAGTGATTGTTTTGAATTTAAATATATTGAAAAGTGTTCTGATTTTATATCTTGGGGATGTATTGTGTAATTGATGGAAAAAGCATATTCGCTTCAATTCATATAATTTGTTTGGATGAGGCGATTTATATTTTCAGGTTGGATTAGTCCATTTTACAGAGTAAACTCTGTCAAAATTTTTATAAGATCATTTAGTTCAAAAATTTACACATTTTCAAGTTAAGTTTTCAGTTGCCTTGGCGGTGGGTCCCGGTCAAGCTGGTATCTATCGTCGGTGCACGCCACGTGTCAGGTCTAATAGGATGGTGGGCGGGGCGTGTCAACTTACACACCGACCATATCATGGATTTGGGGTGGTGAAGGAGTTGAAAAGCCGTGAAAAGTGATGAAGTAGTTTTTGGTTTAAGTCCTAATATAATAGTTAGCAATAAAAAAGTGTTATGGCCCATGCAATAGTAGTTATGTTTTAATATTATAAGTAGTATCAAATAAGGAGGGCATGTCTATTTTGCACATGTATTTCGCATTTTCCAAAGCTATAACTCAGCAAGTAACATTATGAATGAAAGTTAGTATCTTCTACTATTCATAACTAGCATTGTTAAAAATTTTGTAAGGCATGAATTAGTGTACAAACAAAGAAGAAGACTGGAACACTCCCAGGTGCACGTACCCTAGCCGAAAGTTTATGCACCTGGTAATGGAAAAAGACACTGCAGTAAAAGTGCGTGCACCGGCGACTCTGGTGCATACACCTGAACCTTCAAAGAAAAATTTGAGCATACATATTTGAAGACATGGTTTGATGTTCATTAAGTTTTTGCATCTAAGAATGTCAAAGGGATGATAATTAACCACTTTTAAATTGATGTCTTCATTTAATGTAGTCGATTAACAACTTACCATTAGACAAAGATGCTTATAATTCCTTAATAAATCCCACTATAAGATTGGGTATGACAAAGTTTGGCATCAAAGCTCTTGTATTGTTCCTGTAGACCTGATGTATAAATATGGACTTCTGGATGAGTCTACAAATCGTGAAGGTATGTGATGCACTTACAATTCTTTGTTGCTTATCTAAAAAAGAATTGAAAAGGATTCATAAAGTTCATAAACATTTAAATCTAAAAGAGCAAATGAGCTAATAGAAGGCATAATTTGATAAGAACTAACTAGAGAAAAAATTGGAGTTTAACAAATAACATAATAGTCAGGACCTAATAAAGACTAGTAATTCATGTTCTACATTAAAAGCTAGTAAGTCTAGAAACTTCAACAAAATATGAAGTCGGAGGTAGAACATGCCACGAAAATAGGAAAATGTTATTCTAAGATTTAGATCCACTTGGGTCTTCGGCATAAAGACGTGCAAATTCTTCTTCCAAGTTGTCTTGATGTGTAGAGATACAAGCACATAATTCATGAACTTCCTTGATTTGTTGAGCCATGGAACTTAGTTGATTGGTAGTGTTTGCAAATAAGTTCCGACATTCTGCTATGAATGAAGCCCAATCAACTGGTGATGGCCCACTTTCCATTGACGCCAAATATGTACGGAGCTCACCTACAACATCCTCTACATGTTCATTCTCCGTTGCATGATTCTTGTGTTCTTTGCTCCATAGGTTCACCCCTTTCTCCAGGTAATTCATCTCCCTCATGCTGCTGCCCTTTCTCTTTTCCTTCAGTACATTTTGGCCTTATTTTAACCCAATCGTGATCAACCACCTCGTACTTCATTTGACGTAACGTAATCTCGTTTATTATTGAATTTAGATGAATAGGAATATAAGTCTCATCGGGAAAATTTATCTAATGATGAGCAATAATATCTATTGCTACCCGGCCATACCGAAGTTTTCTTGTACTCCTTTTAAAAATAGATACCATATTCTCTGAAATAATATGTGGTATATTCACCTGTTCTCCCAACATCACCTTCCAAAGAAGCCATATATCGTCATTATACAATTCATCAAATTTACTCACCCGTGGCTTGATGATGTGCACAAAAATTAAGTGTAGCAAACGAGCGTCTCGGGGCAGCAAAGTAGCAATATTTGAAAGGGTTGTCATTGTGGGATCCTTATATACTAACATGCTTTTAGTTTAACAAACTGAGTTTTATAGTTACTGCCCGTTCTTTTAAACTTATCAAGCTCAACTAAGGCATCTTCTCCCACAGACAAAGTTTTACCAGCTACATGAGTTCAAAAATAATCCAAAGATGTTCCTTCTCTAGCACAAGCATCAGAATCAGCATAAAAGTGCCTCATAACATGTTCACTGACCAAAGTTTCAGATTGCAGAAATTTATCAAAGAGTAATCTAGCACCCGACCCGGCATCACTGTTCTTATTTTGAATTATGGAAAACGATATTGAGCACTTTCATCATGAAACAAACAATTCAAAAATTCTTCACTTTCAATCTCATCTAAAGTTTCCCCAACTCTTGTGTTTTTTGCCATAGGATGATTAATGGCCTTTTTCCTTGCACAACTTTTACGACCCATGAGATGAAATTTTAAAGAGAAATAAGAGGAAATTAAAGGAATCTCAATCTGGAGATGATAAGATTGTTAATGAGCAACACTAATTTGTGGTGATTTTGAAGGAATTGGTGAAGAATTGAGAAGAAGTGATTTGGGAAATTAGGGTTCTACTGGTATCATATTATCATCATTGGTAACAACACCTGATTAATTACTGAACTCCAAAGCATGTTGCAGAGTACCTTTAGTATGAAAGATCTTGGACATCTTATTTATTTCTTGCGGCTCGAAGTACACTCACATGAAAGGGGGTTGTTTATTAATAAATATAAATATGTTTAAGACCTTATCAAGTTGGCTAGTTTAAAGGATGCTACTCATGTTAATACACCTATGGAAGTGAACTTGAAATTATAGAAGAATGAAGGCAAGCTACTATCTTATGCATTTCGTATGATGTCCATATAGTCAGTAGATTTATGCAAGCATCTGGGCATCTTCATCTTAATGTAGTTCATCGAAATATTAGATGCCTAATTGGAGCTCCTACTCGTGTTTTAGTATTCCCTACTAGATCTTCTATTCATTTGACTGCATATAGTGGTGTCGATTGGACTGATTGCCCAAATATTCGGAAATCCACAATTGGCTATTGCACGTTTCTTGGAGATGCCTTGATCTCTTGGAAGTGTAAGAAGCAACATTGTATCTCCAAATCTTCCACAAAAGCTAAATACAGAGCCATGTCTGCTGCTTGTTTTGAACTTGTATGGCTACGCGGTCTTCTTTTTTAGGAATAATCTTTCCCATAAATGTTGGATTCTAAATTGGCCCTTATTTTCGTTCAAGCCCTGATTTCGTACTCTCAAAGCTTTCAATCGCAGGTAAAGAACCTATGGTTTTCAATAGAGGGATTAAATTTTTACGTAGCGGCTGTGGAAGTGGTTGAAATATTTTCTGAAATTTCAGCCAATTGTAGACAATTCCAGCCAAAACCACCGGCTTTTGCTTTATAGTGGGGTTAGAGTTACAATTTGATTGATTATACCATCGGTTTTTCCATTTATTTTTAATTTTCTTATGATGGTCTTGCAATGCGTGTATGTTACTTCTATAATTTTCCCATTTTCTTTGCTTCACTTTTCTGCTTCTACCTAGAGTCTAAGAATTTTGAAGTTGAATCATATGATGGGCTATACGGAAGCACTCTAAGTTCATGTGTTTCTTTGGATGCTTGTGCAGAACAATGAGATTTTTGGTGCAATTGCCATTATAATTGGACACTAGAGAAGCTTCTTTAGACTTTAGCTAATTATTCTTTCAATGATTTTTTATTGACTTTTGGAATTGATGGTTGTTTGGTGAAGGGTAAACCTTGTTGCAATGATGTCAACCATGTTGATATTTATATGTGAGTTTTTGAAAGGGTACACTTCTATACAATGCCTCTTATAGGGTCATGATATGATGATATGAAGAATAAGCACACACTCAGGGAAATGACAATACATTATTCTTTCCTTGAACTATCAAAGGGAAAGGCTATATTATTAAAGTTGGAGAACTATGTAGATCTATTGTAAGTTTTGCTGCTCCACACATGTTCTTCAATCACCTGTTAAACTGTTTTCCTTGATTATGCGAAGACGCTATTATCACCATGCTCTAGGAAATTGTACTGGTTGCAAGGTTAGGTTATCGGGACCATACTCATGTTTGACATTTTAAATCATCATAGACCATATATCTATAAGTTTTGAATTTTTCTTTTGAATTGTAATTTGTAGTATTTATGTAATCTGTTTTTTAGTCCACTTACAGGCATGTTTGTAAGAGATGTATTATATGTGTAGATATAGCCCCAGTTAATGATGTATTTTGAAGCGAAATATATTTTATAAAAAATGAGGTGGTGATCTTTGAAGAAAATGGGTGGTAGTGGTCATCAATTACCACATGCATTAGAGATACCGATCTGGGACTTGCAAATCTATAAGGTTGGATCAATTCCAAGGATCCTCGGGTTAGACAAATTCATTGACTAGGGAGATTTGCTTGGATTTTTGTTATAATGTCGATTAGAGTATGGTGTTCTCAATAAATTCCCAAGTATGTTGTTGGGTCGTTCTTATTATGGTTATTGTCCATTTAGTCTCTTGAACTGGGAAAAGCAAATATTGAACTCGGAAAACAAATATTGCAGCTATTGGATAATTTTTTAGTTTTTTAGGTTGGTCTATTTGTTCCAATAATGGACTCTATATTTTTTATTATTGTTAAGGATAATGGCTTTTGTACCTGCATTGACATTCTTCCACTAAAGTGGCTCTCCATCACGACCTCTGTCATTGGAGACACTATCATTGGACTGAGAGTTGAGTGCCTAGGATTGATACTGGCGCAAAAGTGAGATCCATTGTTGGTGAGGATTATAACAACCATTCGGATTTTGATTGAGGGATTTTGGTTAATTTGTTGGATTTGTATTTTCATTCCATTTTCTGCTATTTGTGGGTATTATGTGAGCAAAGGATGATGGAACAATATGAAAACAACTATTACTTCGTGAAGATGAGGGGTCACCTTGCCTCCTAATTATAATTGGTGAATATTACATTATGGATCCAATTTGTTCATAAGACACGTTTGCAGTTAGCATTATTTTATTGTAATGGTAAAGCCTTTTGTATATTTATTATTACTGTCCAACTATTTCTTTTGAGCATTGCTTAATCTACTTGGAGTAATTTTTATTTCTACTGTAGCTTAAAGCCATAAGTTAATTGGGTCTCTCTGTCTTTTTCAACCTTTATTTTCATGTATAGCCTCATTTGGTTTGTTGAGCTCATTAAATCAATTGGTTTTAGATTTTGATTGGGACACAGTTCTATTTGGTTCAATATGTAGCAGACATGATTTTTAGTTTATGTTCTCCCAAGACACACTCTTAAGGATGTTTGAACACATCAAGTTTTGTAGTTTACCCCAAAGCTTATCCGTACGTATTTTAATAAAGAAATAAACTTGGTACTAAAATTAGGTAATGAAAGCTAGAAATAAAAGATGGTTGGCATTTAATTCTTTATTTTTAATCATTCGTCGAAAGAAAATTGGCAAATTGCTGTATATGATCGGTCCACTTTTAATCATTGAGCTTTGCTACCATAATCTATATTTGTAAATTCATATGCTTTCTGTGCATAGTACGGGTGCTATACTAGTTGTATAGTTAAGATGGTAAATATATCTCTTGTGATGTAGAACTGATATGTAGAGATTAGATGCTGAAATTAAGGGATTTGTACAGATTAGATGCCTGATTTAGTTCTGGTTTTCAATTTTTATTGCTAGAGTACAAGGGATTTGATTCTCTCTTGTTTCTATATATATTGTAAACTTGGGAAATGAATATATACATTTTTCATGAAAGCATCTTAGTTTTATTGTCATAATTGTCCAAAAATTTAGATTTTTTTTCTTAAATAGGATTAGCACACTCGTTTCAATTAACTAACTTATTCCCCAATACTAATTGTTGACGTTGGGTTTTGACCTAGACCCAACTTAGCAAATTTTGACCAGGATTGATTAGAGTTGCGTTTCGGAGTAGGGATTTGACATGGATGCGAGATTGGAATTTCGATTAGGAGGCTTGTTCGTATTCAAATAACAATCAAAGGCCTCTCTTCTTTTTGGCATCTCAAGGTCCTTATTTATAGGCAGATCTCGGGGTACATTGGGAATTTCATACAATGTGTTCAGATACAAACTCTGTAAGTACACTTAAAAGTACAATATGTTTCTAGTTTTATCCTAATAACCCCTTTAAATGCCAACTGTCCACTCTTCTGGCTACTTTGATAAGGACGCGGAGATCAGGTTTCTAGATCAGCTACATTCTATTCAGAGTAGGCTCTAGTGCAGCGTCTATTTCCTCTAATCCTTTTTATCTTTACCTCCTACTCAACTAAAAAACCAATTAGTTAACCCCTTCGTCGAATACCAACCCTATTTGGCACACCTCTCTTCGGCCGATGTCTGGTCAACCAATTTTATCCAATCTCAAGTTGTACATTTTGAGCTTATCCCCCTCATTTTCCTGATCGTCACTGATCCCATGTTCGATCACATCGCTCAATGGCCTAGCTGGAGTCTGTTCAACACTTTGCCAATAACACGAACAGAAAAAGTATTAGAATACAACTTATACAGCAATTGTATTATCCAGTTAACATTATAAATAATTAGTGATTGGCCATTAAGTAGAAGATGGCCATTAAGCAGAAGATGGAAATATGATCATATAGTCCAGCTTCATATATGTGATTATATATGAGTAATGATAAACTTCCATATTAGTTCACCAATTAATTTACCAGTTATGTATTAACAAGAAGGGTAATACCGTTAATTAAGGAATTTAAATACAAAAGCTTTAGATATTTTAGGTTTAAAATTGTAGACCGCTGAACTAATTGGTAAACCATTATGTAAGCGTAGCATTACTCGACTATATATATGCCACTATATTGATCAGTTTTACATACGGTCAACTTAGATTAAAGGAAGAAAAACAATCACAGTTACCTGCACGACAAAATAACACAAGACAAACACACTAAATGAGTTGCAATGGTTCATCAGCTAACACCAGAGCTGATATTGTTAGCGAAGTCAGATAGAGGTAGTATATAAGGTTTGCACTATATAAGTTTCACACAAACGAAGAGACTAATGTTTTCATAAAAAATTTTTGGACATTTTGAAAAGATAAAATTAAGTGATAAAAATATTACAACTTTTTGAATAATAAAATCAATTAATTTTATATTTGAAAATTGTACGATTGGATCCTACAATTTGAAATTTCATTTTAGAGATCTAGC
Organism: Nyctanthes arbor-tristis; assembly: GCA_963692815.1. Lineage (NCBI taxonomy): Eukaryota > Viridiplantae > Streptophyta > Magnoliopsida > Lamiales > Oleaceae > Nyctanthes > Nyctanthes arbor-tristis. The sequence continues at coordinate 28,284 of CAVNYN010255522.1, read as the reverse complement.
TATTTATGATTTTGTATCTATTTGAGATTGGTAGGTTACAAGATACTCTCGTAGAGCAAATCATAAAATGATATGTGATGAGAACTTGAGGTTCTTTACTAATCTAGGATTACTTGGTATTTATATTTCATATACACTAGCAAAGCTCATAGCTAATTTGCAGTGATTAACGTGTATGTAAAACAACCGTCTTTTTTTGGGTGTACAAATTGGGGATTGTAGTGAAATGATCTTGTGACTCGAACTTGAATATAATACAAACCATACCGGTAAAGAGGTACCTTTACCACTAAAACTAACATTCTTGATCGACATCAACCACTATTAGCAAACTATTTATATCTCAAAATAAAAATAGATTTTTAAAAATAAATGATGAAGATTTACGCAGATTATTTTGTTGAAGAATTTTGAAGACTTGGAAGTGGCTCCACAGCTATAAAGTCAAGTAATCCTGTTGAAAGAAAAATTGGCTGCTGAAAAGGAAAAGCAATATCTGCATACAAGATTATACTCCGCATTTTTCTATGGTGCTTTTAGTTACAACTCATTCTTGATATCATACTTACAAACCAAACCTAAGAAAATCACAAACATACGACACAGACACACGTTAAAACACACCAAACCCAGAAGTAGTAAACCAACGGGTTTGTCTCCGGTTGCTTTTATGGTTAGATAGGGAACGACAGCGACTATAATCTGTCTTCCCCAGGAAAATCCACTCCAGATGCCAATTGATCATTTTATTTCAAAAATGCTGCTGCCTATCGGAACCTTCCACCACTAAAGTCATATGTACTTGAAATCCTAACTACAACCATGAGACATGTACGTTGCTCCAGCCTCCAAGTGCTCGTCACCATAACAAACAAAATTTTGCTTTTTCTTTCCTTTTTTTTTTTTTTTATTAATTCTCCTTACCAAACATGTCAAGTGGATTTACATGTCTGTGTATTCAACTTCCAAAGATTCAACTTGGAGCTCCGTAGACTCGTACTTTGAAGCATCATCCTCTATAAAACTGAAGACAGTGTCCTTGACCAAGTCATCAAAAATCGTCTCTCCCAGTTTTATACCAATATGCTCAATATCTGGTCGAAGGGATATCCATTTTCCATTTTTTGACATGTCCATCTTGATAAGCTGATCTAGAGAAGGTGACGGCAGATGCTGAAAGAGATGTAACTCTACCGCGTCCCATACCTCGTGAATAAGATTTATCCCCGCTGGGATTGACCGAGTTTTCTGTTTAAGAAATGATATCCCAGGAAGACAACCAAAATAACTCTCACATATGTCCTTTAGAACTTGATTAGTACAATCAAAGAGGAGTTTCTGATCATGACGAGATCGACTAGAAAACAGTTCAACTTCATCAAAGAGTGAAGGATCAAGAATTTCATTGAAAGAAAGCCACCTCAATCGAAAGTCATCCCAGTTCAAGCCAGAGCCCAATAAGACTGCTTCCACATATTCAAAAGCAGATTCCTCACCCTCCACGCAAATTCTTGTACAAATTCCTTGGTCAGTAGAAGCATGTTCAAAATCGATTTGCCGCGGTTGAATTTCTTTATCAACTGAACATCACAAATAGAAGCATTTTAGCAGAATATAAAGCTCAAAGCAAAGCTGCACATAGTAATGCTCAGAGCATCTCCAAGGGGATGCCATTGGTTGATTCAAAAGTGGCAAGAGAAGTAAAAGAGGAAGAAAATGCTTCTCCAACAGCATTGTGGATTGGGGAGTTAGTGGGTACATGTCTAACTATTACTGGTGTATCTGTTTACGATAAGGAGATAATAAAGAGTATGTAAATAAACAAATAGACTATGTCTAACACGCCTTCTACATCTAGAGGGTGCGCTAGATATCCACCACTTTTTTCTTTGCGACATAGGTATTTTTGGATGATGTGGCGAAAATATTTTTCAATGAACAGCAGTATAAGGGATGCTCTGAGTGTTATATCAACATTCTAATTTCTAACCTGACTGGCATATGGTGCTAGCAGGACTGACAACATCTTCTGTGAACATTGGCTCAAGAACAGATATGGGACTGGGTCTTTCAATCTTATCAATTTCATAATCAGGGTCTTCAATTTTCCTGCGTACTGGAGAGTTTGAGGGCGACACTGACGGTGATGACGATATTTCATCTTCCTGAATTACAGCCTGAAAAGTATAACAAGAATATGAAACATTCAAAAGAAATATTCATGAGATATAAACTGAAGAAAAACAAGATGTGGCAAAAACGTTATTAAGCAAAAATTGCATTTCAACTTTTCTCATTTCATAGAAACAGTATTTTACCGTTTTCAGGCATTGGGTAAAATTTTCTTCAACACGTGTTAGTTTAATATCAGTATCTGTGCAATCTCTAGTGATTAGATCGCTAGCCAAATCTCCAGAGACACTTATGAGAGGTTCCCCTTCATGGGAACTCATTCCATCTGTTTCTTCAATGTCCAGGACTCTTGAAGAATAATCCGGAACTGTTACAATGGTATAATCTTACAGTTGTTAGAATTCGAAGTAAAAAACCTTCTAAATGGATATTAAAAAGGATAGATAAATGGAGTACCTCCAGAAGTTACAAGGTGATCCTTAAAAGATTGAGTTTCTGCAGAATAATCACAACTGTCTTTGCACCCAATATCAATATTTGTATCATGAAATTGTAAATTGTTGTTGGCATTGTCACCAGATACAGAAAGTTGGTTCTCTGAGTTTGGCTCAGAAGAACTTGGAGTATTATCATTGCTTTTGTGCACAAGCCCACTTGTGTTATTAGTCAAGCCTCGAGGAGATAACCTCATCTGGGCGGTTATGAATATATCATCTCCATATTTTCTTGGACTGTAGCATGGCGAATCACTGTATTCAGCAAAAGAAAGAATCCTACCCAGGGACTTTGGTAAGTGATGGCTTCCTGACTCTGCATTTTCATCCCCATTATTCAGCATCTCAGAGAGATGTTTCTTAGCCTCAATGTAGATATTAGATACCCCTTTCCTCGGATGGTTAAAGGCTTCATTTCCAGTCTCTGCAGTGTTATCTTTTGATTTTCCCACTTGTTCAGTGCTCTTAGAGCCAAATGGAGATTTGGCAAATTTTTCAGTGTAGAAATGGTTCCTATTTGGAGAACTCCAGCCAACATTTTCTCCACTAGAACCTTTGTTACTATTGTTCCCATTTTGGTGCTTGGCAGGATATTTGAGCATCAAGCCATCAGGAGCAATCCCTGGCTTCTCCTTCCGCATGGCATGCCTTAGCTTTCTTTTAATCTCAGTAAAAGAAAACTGTGATATATGTCTCTCATTCGAGACCTTATTATCCGGTGCACAAGGCGACTGCACAGAAGTGCTGCTGAGACCGATATCAGCACATGGACTCACTAACCCTGCTGGTCCAGGCTTCAAAATGACAATTTTACTGGAAGACTGGCAATCTTTCTTTCCTCCTGTGGGGAAGCTATCAAGAGATTTGCTCTTTCTGTGGAAGAATTTACGGTGCTTACGATCTAAAAAGTCATCCCGATTTTGAGTTGATTGGCTTGTCCTCGGATAAACCAGAACTAATCGGAGAACCTGATTTCTGGTCTTTTTCTAATACAGCATCCTCAAAATCTTGCATCTGCTTCACCAATATAGAGTTCGGATCTTGTATTAGTTTCAAGAACAATTCCTTATTTGAGCTCAATGTTTGTAGAGCATCCATGAATTCTTTAGAACAATGAGTTTTAACCTCATTCCCAAAATGCTTGCCACCATTTAACCTTTGAACTTTAAATACTTTTATTGCTGCAAGCAATTTTTGCTGGACAACTGATAAGTCCTGACCAGATGGCACATGAAGATCATCGCAAGACTCCCGCGTCATGAAGGTCGAACATTTCCGATAAATCTGGGATAATTCTTCCATTCTTTCACAATCAAGAGTGTCTGAAGGTTTTTGCTCAAGAACTCCAGCAGAGATCAATGATTCAGCAGCATCTAACTTGGGTACACCCATATCAATAGAATTCTTAGAATTTCTGCTTATTATCTTATGATCTCTTTTCATAGGGTGTCTATTTTCCGAATGAATATGCTTCAAACATATTTCAGATGTATCCGCCTCATGCTTCAAGCTTTGCTCGGTAAACATCTCTTCTTCCATGAGTTCCTTTACACTCGTCTTGGCAGCGTCAGCCGCCACAACTTTTTCTTCACCATCCTGAAGTTCTACATTAAATTAATCAAACAAGCAGATAACCATAGGTTGTTGATGAACAAATATCGACACTCACCACATCTTGACATTTGACAGTTGGACCGTCAACAATACCTGAATGTCCAGCACCTACAAGTGCAGAAGGGAAGGGGTTAGGCTAGAGCAAATGGGAGTAGTGATGGCAAATATCCCTAGTTTAAAAAAATCGACTCTTCTCACTCTTTAATTAGCAAATTATAAGCTTAGCCTTTTACAGAGGAACACAAAATTTTCCATCAACAGATCTCTCACATTCATATCAGATTCAACTTTCCATCAAAGGCTTGACCCGCGCACAATTCTAAAAGGAGGTACAGCTGTTTGGCTTTTAGTTAAAAATTTTGAATATGCCCTACATGTGAGGGGGCGTGTTGAAAACTAAATTTAAATAAATAAATATATCAAATGCTTACATGTCTAACAGCTAAAAGCTTCACACCCTCACAATGTTACTTACGGATAAAATTCTTACCAACAGCTTCTCTGCTCGCTCGCCTTTTATCGGCAAGCATTTTGCGGGTGGTTCGACCATGGCGGAAATCCAGTATGTTAATAAAACTCCATATGCAACCCGCTTGCTCCCTTTCATGCCGGGACAGGCGTCTCTGTGATCTCTTTGCCATAATGTGATTTCAGGGATTTCAATCTTTCAACTTCGGTTAATTTTCCTTACTCTTATTGCAAATCTGAGTACGAGAAAGAAAAAGGAAAATGAATCAAGAAATTAATGATTAAATAGAAATGCCGGACATAAGAAGCCAATTGCCACCATCACTTGCATACAATGTTTCTTCAAGACAAAAACATGCTGAAATATTCTACAATTTGATCTAAATTCAAGACAAAGAATCTCAATAAAATTAGAAATTTTGTACTAAATTACATTTTGATCAGATAAAGAAATGCATGTCAAAATTTTCGGACACCTTATCTAGTGATCCAGTAACAAATCCAGAGTCGGCTACACCAATCATTTTTTTCATCACTGTTCATTGCTAGCTCTACTCAAAAACCAAAAATAATGAATGATTTACAAAATCTTGGCAAGATTTCAAAAGATAATCGCAGAAACAAGTGAAAGAAAACAGCCATCAAAGAAAAGATAACATATAAATCAGATTTTACATCAGTATAAAGGGAAAGAAAAAAAAATAGAAGTACCTGAAAGTCGATCCACCATGTACCCATAGACACTTGAAGAAGGAACAGAATGTCCAAGTTAAGTGAAACAGTTACGCTGAAGGAACTTTTTGCCTTCTCTGTCTGGCAAAGAATCAAACCTTGCCTTTAGACTTTTTCTGAAAAAGTGCTTTTAGTAATGGTAATCCTCCCTTGAAGGATTTCCACTCAAAAGAATTTCAGACAAAAACCCAAAACCATAATTTTGGGTCCTTTTCTTCCTTAGAAGACTTGATCAAAGTCCTAAAAGTCATCTCTGACAATCTTGCCTTCAGGGATAATGCAATCAAGGTGAAAATTTTAGTTCACAATAATTATTCTGATGAACCCAAGTTTTTCAATGTAATAATGATTCTTGATCAAAACTCTGACAAACCCAGACCATAAACCATGATCAAGACGGAAAAATGTCCCTCTGGGAGTACCTTGGAAGTCATTAAACAAGAATACAAGAGACACCACAAAATAGTTTTGTAAAATACAAAATTGACGTTTCCTTTATTACATTAAACACTCCAGAAATTCAATCTGGAGAGGTTTTTACAGCCATTCAAGACAGAAAAAGGGTAAAAGGAAAATCAAAGCTGGAGCTTTGTTGTTCGGGTGGGAGAGTATCTAATTCCATACCGACCAAAAAGAGAGAGTCCCCCAGAAATGAAAATACAAAACCCACTTATTAAATTGGAGGAAAATTGGGTGTGGGACAGCCATTAAAGACTGCAACGCACAAAAAATAAAAGAAAAGAAAGGTTGTAAAGTTGAAAAAAGAGAAAATATGTGTTTCTGTGTGAGAGAGAGAGAGTCTGAGGGGTTTTTGGAAGAGAGAGAAGAATGGTACACGCCACCTGTGAGTTTGCAAAAGTAGAGAAAACGGGACCATCAAAAACAAGAAGAAGAGCAAAGAAAATAAAAAGCTTCCAACTCAAGATTTTACGATTTTTCCTTTCAAAAAAAAAAAAAAGAGATTTTTCAATTTTTCTTTGCACAAGCACGCTTAACAACCATCACCATCCTCAAACGCACAATTCCCTCCCGCCGTACTCCCCTGGGGACGCGTCTATTTAGAAGGGGTAAGGGGTGAAAGTCATGGGCGTGGGGGGTATACGAACTTGATGAATTGAAGATGCCAATGTTGTGGTGCAACAGACAAATATTCTAATGTTGTATTTTTTTTTGTCCTAAATATTTTATCCAATACACTTTTTTTATAAAAATTAAAAATGTTGTTAAAAAGAAAAATTTTATAATTTTTCAAAAAAAAAAAAAAGGAAAAATTCTACAAAACGTGTTTTAATTTGCACTTATTAATACTGCCTCCATCACTTTTTATACAAGTTCCATTTTTATTTTGTCTAATTTACATAGTCATATTTCTATAGTTAACATTATTTTTTAGAGTGATGACATTTGTACATACAAAAGAATTTGTACAAAGTCCCATTGTATTTACTCAAATGCCCTTTTAAATCACAAAATTTTGAGTGTGTAAATTGATGTGTATGTAAAAATTTTGTACACCTTGTATGTATAAATATTACTTCTCTATTTTCTGCATTCATTTACAATTCTACTCATGTTTAATCTTAAAAATGTAAAATTAATTTTTTTAGAATATGACACACAGCTCAGGTTATTCTTTTTTAAAATTTATAATGGTGGTCCTTAATATATACTCACTATTATAATTATATTCTAAATATTTTTATATCATATTTTTATCATCACCTTTCATTTATGTATTATTTTTTAAAATTTATATTAGCAAACTTTTAATTAAAAAATAATTTCTCACTGTATTGTTCTAGTTACTTTTTTCTTATTTTCTTAAATTTGCCTGGATCGTAAATGGGTAAATTTGGTTGAGGTAGAGGATCCTATAGATGAGGAAGAAGATGATGAGGGTGATGACTATGATGGGGCAGAGTTAGCCATTGAGGAAGGCATGGAGAGATTGACACTCGTCTTGCAGCGAGTTTTACCGGCGCCAAAAGAAGAGAGATAGCGTAAGACTATTTTCTGTTATCTTTGTACAATAAAGCAGAAAGTATGTGAAGTTATTGTTGACAACAGAAGCTGTGAAAATTTTGTGTCAAGAAAGCTGGCAGACGTGTTGCAACTGCCGGCTGAAAAACATCCTAACCCGTATTCTCTTGGTTAGGTGAAAAGAGGTCCTTCTGTTTATGTGACTGAAATTTGTAAGGTTCCATTATCTAATGCTTGAGGTTCCATTATCTATTGGCAAGCATTATAAAGATGATGTGGTTTATGATGTAATAGACATGGATGGCTGTAATATATTGTTGGGTCGTCCTTGGCAATTTCATGTGGATTCGACTTTTAAGAGTCGAGATAATGTTGTGATGTTCATGTGGAATCAACAAAAGATTACTATGAGGCTACTTAACCAAACAGAGAAATCTATCAAACCACGATCTAAGAGTTTTCTGACGATCACTATTACCGAGAAAGAGGTTGAGGAATTAGTGAAAAATGCAGAATACGCGTGTCTAGTAGTACTCAATGAACACTTGCGTGTTGCAGAAATAGAAGAGGTCGATAAATCTCCAAAATCAAGTTTAGATTTGAGTATTGAATTTGAGTTCTCTAAAGATAAGATTCAAGAAGATACAATGCTACCAGAATGTGGCAACACAATTGTTGAATCCAAGGAAGCAGTTTTCATGGTCCAAACTCCACTTTTAACAATTCAAGAGAAGAAAAATTCTTTCATAGATGCACCAGAAAAAGGTCAATTGTTGAACTATTGATTTTGTTGTCTTGGATGAGCTACCCATTTATGATGGAGATTTAGTCAATAAGACACATCTTTCTGTTAGCAAACTTATTTTAAATCTCAAATTCGGAAAGCATAGGCTCAAAGTACTAAAACTTCAATTGTGGCTAATAGCTTGGGTATTTGTAAAATCTACTTGCTGGTCTGCTCAACTAATAGTGTGGCTATGGAACAAGTTGAGAAAAGATTATTTTGTTAGAGTTTACCATTCACACAAGTCATGTAAGATCTATCTCTTTCATAACTTCCCACTAAAAAAATAACTTGGGGAGAGTTTTTTTTTTTTTTTAAGTTGGAGAGTCTGATGTAAGACTAAAAAAATAGTTCTATTAGTGCTATGATTTAAATTTTAATTTCGCATCTATTTCTGTTAGGATTTTAATTATTTTCCTTATTTTAGTAGGATTTTAGCTTCCTTTTTCATATTTTAATTACTTTCCAAGATATACTAGGATTGGGTAAATTTGTACCTACAAAAAGAGGCCTCATGTATAGTTTCTATCATTCGATTATTAATATAATTTTTTTTGAGTTTTACTCAATTGCTTAATGGATTTCAAGACTAGTTTGGTGGATTCTAAGTTTTATTATTTGCAAGTTTCGCTAGAAATCTTATTGCTTCCATTCTGCTTCATTCTCTCTCCTCATAAAAATGGAAGCATCATTGCCTTCCTTTTCTCCAACCTGCACAAACAACCATCAATCTTGAATGAGTTGTGCTATGGGAACATAAAGGGATACAAAAACTTAAACATAATTGACACATGGCAACATTTTGTTTTCTAACATATTACATCACTTTTACATCAATCTCAATTATATGAGCCACTCATTTTTGTCAACCTCTTTGTCTCTATTTTTGTCCATTTAGAATTATTCAAATTGAATGATTCGGGCACCTTTTCGAGATCATATATAAATCCTACTATGCTTAGGAAAGATTCTATGTTTTTTTTTTTTTCACAAACTCATTTTTGAATTTGAGTAATCTATACACATATATATTACTAGTCTGTGGTACAGTTGTACCCAAATTTTCCAGCTAAAATTACTATAAGTAAGGGTATTTGGGTCTTTCGCTTTTGGTTGGTGTACATTGTGCGGTAAATATTATATTATCTATTTTTTATAAAATTTTTCAATTTTCAATTGCTTTCTATTTTTTCTAGCTGTCATTCCAATCCCTAAGTTCATGATCTCTCTTCAAAATATTACAGCTATCTTATCTTTTTGGGTTTATCAGTTTAAATTAGTGATTCATCAATAACAATTACTTATCTTTACAAAGAAAAAATTGCTTTTTTTTTAATAAAGATTTTTTTTCAATCTAAGATTAATGTGTTTATAAATTCAATTAATAGATTATGAGACCCTTTGATTAATAGCAGTTTTAATGCGTTATACTCTAAAGTAAAAGGCACATAACAACGTTTAATTATAAAAAATGATATAATACATTCTTGATATAAAAACAACGGATAACTGAAAAGCACTATTATAAATCTACAAGTGTTTGAACAATTATGAATTTATGTATTTTGATTTGATGAACATTTTTGGACCACTACAATTTAAGCATTTAAATTAGAACTTTACAACTATATTAGTTATTAGCTTTCTTTTCATTTTACTGTTAATTTTGTTAGTGAAATTAATTAATACTTTATTTTAAATTTTGTTTCTTATTCGTCAACGAGGCCTTGGAATCATATCATATCATATCATCATCATATCATATAATATATAATACAGTAGTTTTCAATTGGATTTGGATTCTCAATTGCAATTTTCTCGCTCTTTTACTGACATCATCATGATATTGCACAATAATTTGGATTCAATTAGTGCCCCAATTAGTTTTTAATTGGTTTTATTTTTCAAGTTTTAAAATTTAAACTTTTCTTATTTGGATATTCATCACGAGTTTTCAATAATTTATATTATTAGTTTATTAGTTTTTTATATTCCCTTTTTATTTTAGTTTCTTCATTTCTATTTTTTTAGTATTTATATATAATTAAGAGTTTTTACAATTTTTTATTATCCACTGTTGATGTAAATTTAATGGCGAGTAAATGTTCAATCTCTTATGAATTAGTATTTTTTAGAATTATTCTTCCCGTTACTAAATTATTTGAAAATGAGCACATTATAAACTAATTATCTGGTATTATCTCTATTTATTTATTTATTTATTATTTATATTTGTTTGATTTTCAAAATTACCTTTACAGAGTCCTTGATAATATTAAAACCAAAATTCATCAGAATGACTTAAAAACCTATTTCAAATAACTTATATTATAAATGAAAATTTAATTCATAATAACTTGGACCAAATCAACTGATTTATTTATTCTTCTTTTTTTGTAATAAAAATCTATTTATTTGTGTTACGCCAGCAACTAAAAACACATAATGTAATTCTATTATAATTTTTGTGACTATAATTCTTGACATTTATGATCTAATTTGAAAATCTTTGTGACTAGTTTTTTAATCTTTGTTTCTATATCATTTATGTTACAACGATTAGGTTGTAGATGTTATAAATAATTTATTTTTTAGTATTTTTCCTCCATAGATGTGAAGCCTTCAAAATATTGATTGAATTTATGTTGTTATTTCATTTGATTTAATTATTATTGTGACTATTTATTGTTTTTTGCAATTTATGTAATTATTTTTTTATATGAAACATTGAGAATTTCCTGTGCAACGTACGAGTTGAATACTAATTGATTGATATTTTTATTTTACGAAGATAATAATGAATTTTAATGAAAATTTTGTGAACAAAGGGATAAGAAATCCACAAGAAGAAAATGAATTGCACAAAAAAAATTAACCTCACCATTGCGATTATCTGATATTATTTTCCTTTTTAGGATGTCCCACATATATGGTCCTCTTTATATTAAAAAGTATAACTTGCATTTCTTTAAAAATATATCTCTATTTAACATTTTAATTATAACTATCAATTTTGAATTTTATTCATAGATTATGAGTATGAAAATTTTTATCTGAACGGATATCGAGTGAATACGGGTATATACTCACCCGATACATATTATTAGACTGTTAACTAATAATATTAAATAAGTTAGATGATTTAAAAGTGAAATATAATAAAACATTAATTGCGTATATAAAAAGGCAACTATTAATATAGTATTAATAAAACATTAATTTAATGAGTCAAATACTAAATTAAAATTGTATATTTATTATTTTTGCTATACAAATCTGATAATGTGTATTTGTCTAATATTTTATTATTCATTATTATTGAACTTTTTTGAAAATTAATCTTCTCATACAATGCACGAGTGAGAGACTAAACTTATAGTTGCAATAGTTGATTGTGATATGATTATTTATAGCGATGGAAATAGGGCGGTTAGCCATACTCTGGACCTGTCCTATGAGTCTTGAAGTTACCCAGACGCGCCCCAAACCTATAAATTCGTATGGCGGGTTAAGACAAGTCGGGTCATGGGACGGGTTGGGATGCCACCATGACCAACAAAAGGACTCATGAATTTTTTCCCTTTCAATTAATGTTATGTGCAAAACATTATTAATTGATGAACGTAGAAGAAAACAAAACCTTTATTTAAAATTTTAAAATTCCCAATATTAACTAATATAATAACATGATTCTTTCAATTCAACAGAAAATTTTTTCAAAAAAATAATATAATAAAAAAATAAAAATAAATTGCCACGGATTTAATGGTCGATTAGTCAAATTGTCATCTCTAATAATTTCTACACATTTTTCTAAATGAATTTATTAAAAATAAAAAATGCCTGATGGGTCACAGGGTCTATAGTGTGGGTCTAACCTGACTCACACTCGCCCTGGACCCACGGCGAGTCAGATAATATTGCCTCATACTCCTTTTTTGCCCTGATTAGGCGTGACGTGTCAATCATATTAGAGGTATATCTCTACGGGTTTATAGATTGATGGGGTCAAATTGTCATCTTTAATTATTTGACTGCTAATTATTACAACTTTATATATATTGGACATGTGAATTTGTACGATGAGTTTGGTGGAGACCACAATTATGAACTCAGACATTTTACTATGAATATTCTATGGTAAATTGTAATTCGCATATCAATTCGTAATTTTATACAATGCAACTGGTATATTGACCTTATTTATAAAATGATGTTCACACTCACACGTTAATTTTAATATGAATGTATACTATAATTCTACCCGTGCAAAGCACAAGTGAAAAAAATCTAGTATGGGTTTTAATTTGTATCATATTATTGTAAAAGAATTGAATTCTTGATTGAGTATAGAATACATTATAGGCTACATAAAAATATTATAAAATTTTCATATCATGACCTTTATCGAGAGATTTAATTGAATTATTGATTCTCCTTGAAACTGGGAGATCGGAACTTCTCTTTTTCTAAATCAACATCAATCATTTTAAGTGGGAGGCAGCTATAATATTTTTGAGTATGGCATGCATTTTGTTCTTTCTCTAGTAGCGATGGTGATGACATCGTTAGAAAAAAAATCTTTAACTATCTAACAACATCTCCAAGAGACTCTTTAATTTAAAAGATTATATTCCACTTTTTAGATAGTATTCTTAAATTCAAAGAGGAAAAATTCTTACATTCTTTAATAAACTCTTTATTTTTGACTCTTTATACTTCCTTCTATCTCCGTCTCACAAAGATAGGATGGTAAGTATTTCCAGACGGTATAAAAATTGGTAGGTAATTAATTTTATACTCCATCTATCTTACAAAGATAGAACGGTAAGTATTTCTACACAAATTAAAAATTAATAGGCATATCCACACGGATTAAAAATGTGATTCAAACATTTAATTCAAACATTTAATTTTATATGTATTCATTTAGCTCTTAACCGTAATTAATTATTTAGAATTAATATTAATGACTAAAGTATGATTAATATTGAAATGAGTAGAACTATTCAAATTATACCCATTAGAATTCTGTGACCATCTTATTGAATATTATGCCAAATTGATCAATCTATTTTTCTCTTAAAGTTTGGTACCTAGATACTTTAAGTGATTAATTAATTAAAGACAAATATAAAAAGAAAAAATTAAATACATGCTCGATACAATAACTGGACTATTTTTCTAGACGAACAAAAATTGAATACTGGACTATCTTTTAGGAATTGAGGAAGTATAACTTCGCTTAAAGAAACATATATTTTATTCTTCATTGGAAGTATAACTTTGTTTAAAGAAACATGTATTTTATTCTTCATTCTCCCCTTGTATAAAAAATAAATAAATAAATAAAATTTTTCAAAAAAGAAAAAAATAAAAAATGTATTTTATTTTTTCATAAAAAATTAGTATTCATATTTTTATATTTCAATGACTAATAGAAGTAATTTTAGTTTTTCTAAACCAAGAAAGGAGTATTGAAACTTGTACCAACTAAATTTTAGAGAGTGGATTTAGCTATCTAAATTTGGAGAGCTAAACCCCATTCTCTACTTTTAAAACCTAATTTAAAGAGTTTGTCGGAGCTTCTTTTTTTTCTTCTTTTTTTTTTTGTCTCCACACCCTAAAATAAAGAGTATCTAACCCCCGTTTTTTTAAGGAACCAACGCTACCTTAAAAAGTAAGAAACTATTTGTGGTTTCAAGAAAAGTGGTTCGTTGCCTTTTTAGGTAGTGTTGGTATTAAAGAAACCAACATTAATTCTTTTAGAAAAAATCTAAAAAAACCTATCGGAGATGCTCTAAATTTGTTGACATTAATCACCAGATGTGTAGGATAGTAACTGAAAGTTGGATGACTGATTGAAATTGAAGAATAAGCCAAAATGATTTGAAATTAATCACAATAAAAAAAAAAAGAAAAAGTTTCAATAGAGAAGTTTAATAGCAAATAATAAGGACAAAATGAATCAATAACATGTAACGTAATAAATGGGGAGCAATAAAGAAATAGGGGCGAAATAGGAACTGAGAGAAAAAGATATAGACAAAGTGAGAAACTGAATATTTTACAAAGATCCCACCTTTTATATTAGTTCTGATATAGTACCATATGTTATGATATCATATGATGTCATATAACCATATAGCGTGTATTAGGGCACGCTACATGGGAAATCACAATGAGGCACTTCACATTACTATATGACATTATATGATACCATACATATTGTACTAGATCATTTTTACGTTTTATATATTATTAGTGATAGTGATAGTTGTTTCTCTCACTTGCTGTAATTTCTATACTCAATATCAAAGCTTGTTTGATTCTCTTTATCAATTTTTTTATAATTTTACCTATTACTGATTTGACTACTGATTTGACAACTATTCATTTATAACCACAAATTTCAAACTTTTATTAAATCTACACATCTCATTTCACCCATTTCACCTCATTATAATTTCTCATTATAAATTAATGTCAATAACGAGAACCAAGCAGCCACTCAATTAAATCCAGTGGGCATTTTTGTTCTTAATTTTGCTATTTTCAATTGAAATTTGAGGTTCAACCAGTGCAAAATAGTGCATAAATTTTTTGGGACGAGTCATTCTAAATATCATAAAAAAATAGAGGAAAAAAAAGGGTTAAAAACGCGGTTTAAACCTTATTCATTTCTAACAAGCCTTTGCCAAGAGAAGGAATAGATAAAAAGAGGAATGAATCACAAACAAACAAAATGAGACAGCACAAAAAGGAGGAGAAAAAGCTGTGATTGTTGATCCAACTGGAAAAATAAATCGGAAAAGAAAATATAGGGGTATTTTGGTCCAAACTCTTGACACAAGTGGAATTTTTGGTTAATGTTACCTTTTGGTATTACCTTTTTTTTCTAATATAAGTGCCATTTTCCCTAAATTTTTATGCATTTTTATAAATTTCAGAATGGCAATTTTATCATTTTTTGGGAAAAATAAACACATAAATAAATAAAATAAAAAACAAAAAACAAACAAAAGGGTTTTGTGCTCCAATCATGTCAACCGTCCTGTCGGCGTGCAGTTCCTTCAACTCTACATATTATTAAGAATCAAGAACTAATTTTACCCAAAAAAAAAAAAAAATCAAGAATAAGACTGATTCGTAATTTTAGTAATAAAAGTACTTAAAATGAATATGGAACAATTTTAGTAATTTATTGATTTTTTTAATACAAATGGGATATATGAGAGGAATATGTGTGGTTCGAATTCGTATTATGTTCTACTACACATAAACTTGAGTATTTAGCTATTGCAGCACAATTCGAAACACTTATCGTTATAGTTTAAAAGGGAATCAATGTAGTTCTTTTAATATTATATTGTTATAAGTTTTTTTTACTCAAATTTTGCTCACTCTGGTGAAAATTTCTAGCACGCCTTTGATTGTAGGCAATGATAGATTAACTTGAAATTGTAGTTGAAATTAGACGATGACAAACATGTTGTAATTTTAACTTATAGTGACACTAAAGGAGTCATACAATTTGGTGTCTAAACACTGAAGCCCTTTTTTTTTTTGGGGGGGGGGGGGGGAGAGACACTTGAGTCCTTGAAGTCGTCAAAAAGAACAAGAAATTGGAAGGTATATCAACGGATACAAAGTATATCCTCGTGAATGGCATCAATCATCATGTATTTAAAAAAAAAAAAGAAAAGAAAAAAAGAGTGTTGTAAGAGACGCAATGTAACTGTGAAACTTTGGAGTTGGATCCAAAGCTGGCTGCATTGATAATCAGTTGGGGCCAACGCCACCCACCTCCAACAATGATCCTTTGTCTAATTATAAGGCCATTAAGAGGCAAAGATCCAAGTCCCCCTAGCTCCACTCACGACGTAGTCAGAAGATGATAAAAGAGTAAGCGAAATTTGAAGACTTGTAATTGAAATTTTTTTATAAATGTAAATCGGTTGGTAAATGGTAATTGCTATTTTTTACAAAGTGGTGATCGTGAGTATGAAATGCTAATTCGAATTCTGATTAATTATACCAGTAACGGGGGTGTCTCTAGCAATTTTAATCTAGAGATATCACCCGATGCATGCGGTGTCTTCCCCTCTACTAATTTTTGTGAATATAGAATTAGTGGAGGAGAAACGTCACATACACCAGATGTCTCATGTCATTCCCTATTGTATCTACCACCTAAAAGGGGTGTTCTCGGATTCGATCGATTTTTTAGGACTTATGAATTTTAATAGAATTATTACACAAAATTCACCAAATTCTAATAGAATTACATGCCATATATTTATGTGGATTTCAATGGATTTTAGTAGAATTTGTTGGATTTAAGCGAGTGTCTCAACATGAAATTTGGTCGATTTTAGAATTTCATGTTGGTCAAGGTATGTTCAATGGAGTTTGTTATTTTAATAATAACAATCATATAATCCATAAGATATAAATTTTGATATACAAGTAAATAACACAAATACGAAAAAATGGGATAAAATACATAATAATTTGATTTCGCCTTTTGTTCAAGTAATAATCATTTATGAGAACATTTAAGAAATTATTTTCTATCACGTGTTGATCTCTGAATTTTAAACATTCAACAACATTTTTTCTTTATCTTATTTATTTATGTTATTTATTTGTTTACTTTTTGCGCAATTTGAGCGTAAACTTGAGATGGAAAAAGTTACGCGACTCACTCGATTAAAAAAAAGTAAATATTCAAACTGTACTGTTAAAAAAAAAAAAAACTCGTTAACCTCATCTTCAATTCATTAATTAATTAAAATAAAATAAAGGAAAAAAATTCATAGTTTTTTATTTAATGGACTGATGGATATATAAATTTATAGCTTTTTAATTAATTACTATGATAATAATTTAGACATCCGTTTATATTTACAACTTAAATATGATTCTTTTAAAGGAATATTACGTGATTTTCAAAAAATTGAGTTACAAAGACAAAGCCACAAGTTTTTGTCAATACAAGTTGAACATGATATTATTTTTTTAAAAAAATCACGTGATAAAGAAAAAAGCAAAATACTCGTTAATTTGGATTTATTAAAATTATTATGAAATTCTTTTGAACTTTTTTCTGAGTAAAATTAGTATTATCAGCATATTAAAATGATCTCTTATCTTGTGTTAAAAATTTATTGTGGTATATAGATTGATTATTATACAATTTTTCAGAAGTTAGAGCAATGACAGAGGGGGAAAACTACTTAATTATGACAATAATATATTATTCTGGATATATTTACCATTTATTTTGAACAAGTTGAACGTGATATGATCAGAGGGTAGATCCAAGATTTTTTGCTTGTGAGGCAGATTTGTAGCTAGTTATAGTGATCAATAACGTTAAGTTAGTTGACAAGCGGTTTTTTTATAGAAAGTTATATATTTATAAAAAAAAAGATAACTATTTCTTATTTTACCTAAAAAATCACAAAGGATAAACATTAATTGTACAAGGAAAGAAAATAAAATAGTGAATACAAAAATTGATAAATAAATAAATAAAAAATATCACACTTATTATATATTTTTAAAAAGTTGAATCTAGTAAAGATTGACGATTTAAGGGGGGAAATGATTATGAAAAAAGTATATAATATAAAATCAATTTTTCTAGTGGACTATACATAAAAAATATAATTTTTTTTGAAGGACTATATAAAAATAGAATTAGTTAAAATGAAAAACAAAATGAGAACAAAAAAAAAAGGTTATTTGCAAAAATTATCTAAAGCAGATATATAAGAAATGAGAATTGGTGGATAGAAATATGTATAGTTTGGGAATTGAATCAATGACCTCTTAAAGTGCATATTAAACTCTTAGCACTACATTAAAAGCACATTTCTAACAATCCATGACCTCTTAAAGTGCACATTAAACTCTTACCACTGCACTAAAAGCACATTTCTATCAACACAACACTTTGTGCATTAAAAGAATCATCTAAAAATATTAATAATATACGTAAAATAAAAAATGAACATGATTATAAAGTAGATTTCATATATAATCTACAGAAAAAATTTATATTGCCCACGAATGCATGTTATCATGCATGTGCACAATACGTGACACACATCTAGGTTATAAATGTGAGATACTTGTAGTTTAGATATTTGACACATATACATGCATGCATAATAACATACATGCGTGTAGGCAAAATAAAATTACTGATAACGTGTAACTTTACACTTTGTAGTAATTGAGTCTCATATTCCATTTTATTCAATGTCATAGAACCAACAACTTAAAAATTGCCACATGAGGTTCTTATATACCATTTTTGTCTAAAAACATTACTAAATCTCATTAGAATGATCTTTATACCCTCACAAAAAAACAAAAGTTAAGAACGATATTTATACCTTACTCTTTAAGTAATAATAACAAATAAAATTTAAAAATAATTAAAAATGAAAAATAAAATAATTTATTTACCACCTTACACCTATCCAACTACCCGTCCCAACCCCAAATTCAGAACGGAGTTAGAGAAATACTTCAATTTTACCATTCTAGCATAAAAGAGAAATTCATAATGTCCCCCAATTTCATGGAGAGTCAACAACTTAATTGAATTACTCGATCGAGGTCACGGTAGGGAAATTTTATAATATTTTTCTATAGCACTAGTTTTTTTCACCTGTGCATTGCACAGGTAGAATTATTGTGTACATTTGTATCAAAATTGATATAAGTGCGTTTTTTAGATATTATGTCATTAATAAAGTACAATATACTAGTTGCATTATATCAAATTGTGAATTAATCAATATGCGAAATTACAAATCACCACTGAATATTTATTTGTAATAAAATGCTTGAATATTGAACATAAATTTAGTTGCATAACTGAGTCCATAATTCTAGGTCTTTTACAAACACGTAGTGTAAGTTCACTCATCTAACCTATCTAAAGTTGTAATAATTAGTAGTCAAATGATTGAATTACTATCAACTATTACAACTATGAGTCTAGCATGTCACTCGTGCGTTATACGGAAAACTAATTGTTTTTTAAAAAAATCAATAATAATGAACAATAAAATATTGAACATATACGTGACATCGGATTTGCATAACAAAATCAGTAAATATACAATTTTGATTTAGTATTTGACGCGTTAAATTAATATTTTATTAATAATATATTAATAGTTACCCTCTTATATTATCGATTAATGCTTTACTATATTTTACTTTTAAATCATCTAACTTATTTAATATTATTAACAGTTTAATAATACGTATCAGATATAAATATTCAAATTCACTTGATACCCGTTTAGATAAAAATTTTCATACTCATAAAAAGGTACCCTAGACATACACTTTTTAATCGGATAATACATCGTTTCCTCACATACCATTTTAACTAGGTGATGCTTTTTTTTATTTTATGCAAGTACCCATAATATCACGTTATTATTTTAGTCTAACAAATAACAAATATATTCCTTAAAAAGTAACATGATTTTATAATGACAATCTTTAGAGGCGTAATAATTATATTGATAAATGAAATATTAATATTACAAAATTGTTCATCCAAATTTGACATCTTAATAGTTATGTCTGAAATTAATTATTGCTTTTTATTTTATATATATTTGAACAAATTTCTAGCATTTTTCTTTTTATTTTGTGTAAGTACCTACAATATCACGTTGTTATTTTAGTCTACTAAATAACAAATATAATTCTTAAAAAAGTAACATGATTTTATAATGACAATCGTTAGAGTGGTAATAATTATATTGATAAATAAAATATTAATATGACAAAATTGTTCATTCAAAGTTGATATCTTAATAGTTATGTCTGAAATTAATTACTATTTTTTATTTTATATATATTTGAAGAAATTTCTAGTATTTTAGAACTATCTTCAAAATAGGAATATACTATGGTACAATTTTAATTTTCATAAATATTAAAAAAATGTAATTAATAATGCTGGAAATGAAAATTTAATATCTTATATCCCTAATATGCCACTTCATTTATTAAATATTTTATTTTAAATAATACTATCTTATCGATTAAAATGCACAATAAATAGGGTCATAAAAAAAATTAATATTTCAACTACTTTTTTAATAGGAGAGTGGACTATATTCTAAGACAGACGAAAAAGGAAAAA
The DNA here is from genome assembly GCA_963692815.1 of Nyctanthes arbor-tristis. Taxonomy (NCBI): domain Eukaryota; kingdom Viridiplantae; phylum Streptophyta; class Magnoliopsida; order Lamiales; family Oleaceae; genus Nyctanthes; species Nyctanthes arbor-tristis. The sequence goes on along the minus strand of CAVNYN010255522.1, from coordinate 7,895 downwards.
TAAACCAATTTTATGGAACAGAGGTGGTATGAAAATAATTAAATTTGTACAATTAATAATTAGGAAAGTTTTGTAAGATAATATAATGAGTTTAATTTAGTTGTAGATTTTTTTATTAGTACGAATTTTTGTTTTAGGTTTCTATTATTTTATTTGCGGAAATCAAGGAAAGATTTGACGAATATTTTTAAACATACTGTTTAAATACATGTTTAATGGTTTATTTTAATTTACTTTTTAAATCAGGTAACTTATTAAATATTATTAGTTACCAATTTAACATTGCATATCAAACGTGTATCATAGTACATGTATCGCTTGATATCAATTCAAATACGAATTTCATACCCATGAGATTATATCCACTTCAAATACTCTTTTAAACATATAATACCTCATTTTATTATGTATTGTCTAACAAATAAACAATAACTTCTTTAAAAAACATTGCACAATTTTAGAATAATTATTTTTATCATGATACATGTATCTGCTAGATATTCATTCATAGAAAAAATTGCATTGTACATATAAGGATATCTAAATTTGGAACATAAATTAGGAATATATATATATATATATAAGATTTTTCTATTCAATTAGAGGAAGATTATGGTGTTATTCAAAATGAATTATAAAAAAATATGATAAGATTGTGTTGTGGATTTTAGAATGTGAGGAATTTTGGGTAGAATTGAGTTCCAATAATCAAATAAAAGAATTTGAGGATTTCCATAGAAATGGATAAAGGAGGGAGATATGCTAGTTGAGGAAGGATTAAATAGAATGCAGGACAAATCGGCTATGAAGATTTTAATTAGATAATAATAGAATGGATAAATATTTTACATACTACTCCCTTGGTCCCACAAAGATAATCCATTATACTATTTTTGTCCATCCCAAAAGATAGTCCAGTTACCTTATTGAAAATGCATTTAATTTTTCATTTATATGCTTCTAATTAAATGTATCTTATTATTACTTTATCTAATTAACTATGCATTAAAATTACTTTAAACAATTAATAAGACAATAGTATACATAAAATGATACGGGTAAAATTTAATCTTCAACTATATTCACTATTATTTATTAATTTGTGTGAAATTAACTACTAAACTATCTTTGTGTGACGGAGGGAGTACAATTTATTCATTTCATAACTATGAGCAAAAAACAGAGCGTGATTTTTGTAGAAATTCTTAAGTCTCAAAAACATAAACTTAAAGATAGCAATACAAAATTTATGTTCTTCTTATCAATTTTTGCTAATCAATATCTACTCTACATACTCTTTTAACCATATAATACCTCATTTTATTATGTATTGTCTAACAAATAAACAATAAAATCTTTAAAAAATGTTACACAATTTCAGAATAATTATTTTTACCATGATACATGTATCCGCTCGATATCCATTCATATAAAAAATTGCATTATACATATAAGGATATCTAAATTAGGAACATAAATTAGGAATATATATATATATATATATATATAAAAGATTTTTCTATTCACTTGGAGAAAGGTTATTGTATAAATATATATATACACACATATTTATAAGGTTTTGCTGTTCAATTAGAGGAAGATTATGGTGTTATTCAAAAGGTATTATAAAAAAAATCTGATAAGATTGTGTTGTGCATCTTAGAATGTGAGAAATTTTAGGTAGAATTGAGTTATAATCAAAGAAAAGAATTTAAGGATTTCCATAGAAAGGGATAAGGGAGGGAGATATGTTAGTTAAGGAAGTATTAAATAGAATACAAGACAAATCGACTATGAAGATTTTAATTAGATAATAATAGAAGGGATAAGTATTTTACATACTACAATTTATTCATTTCGTAACTATAAGCAAAAAACAAAGCGTGATTTTTGTAAAAATTCTCGAGTCTCAAGAACTTAAACTTGAAGATAGCAATACAAAAATTATATTCTTCTTCTCAATTTTGCTAATCAATATTAGAGAAAGTTAATTGTACAAAGTAAAACAAAGTTTTTATTTTCGATTCTTATAGTTTTTTATTATAAAAATTAAAATAAATTGATTAGGGTTTTTTCTAGTGCACGTAAGGGAAGAAGATCGGAGAAGAGAAATATTTATGATTGTTAAGAATGAGATAGTTATTTGTGTCATTTTAATTTTGACCATTTTAGTATATTTGAAAAATTAGTGAGATTAATAAAATAATAGTGTCAATATAAATAGCCTTTGAATATATATGTGGTTAATAATAATATTTTCTTTAAGTGAAAACATGCGAGGATAGTAACATATAAATGAAAATTGTTAACAAATAAAAGAGTTGGTATAATGGTTTAAAAGCTTGTTACTCTTTCTTAATATGTATGTCACGAGTTCAATAATTCACTATTACATTTTTAATAATTTTTTATTAAAAGTGACATTCGATGTGATATGACATTATAAGTAATTGTGCCAAATACAGCTTTAGGCGAGAAACATTTTCTAATTAAAATAGATTGATTAGAATTTTTTTGGTCCACGTATGGTGAAGAAGATATGAGGGAAGAAACATTTATAATTGTTAAGAATGAGATGATTACTTGTGTCTTTTTAATTTTAACCATTTTAGTATATTTGAAAAATTGGTGAGATTAATAAAAAAAGTATTGTCAATATAATTAGCTTTTAAGTATATATGTGATTCATAATAATATTTTCCTTGAGTAAAACACGATAGAATAGTAATATATAAATGAAAATTGTTAATAATTAAAAAAATTGATATGATGGTTTAAAAGCATATTACTCTTAATAGGCCACGAGTTCAAATTTTCACTATTACACTTGTAACAATTTTTTTTATTAAAAGTGACATCCGATGTTGTATGACATTATAAGTGATTATGCCAGATACAGCTTTAGGCGGGAAATATTTCTAATTGCACTAGATGAAATTGCAATTGTGCTAGACAAATTGTCAATTAAAAAAATATATATAAGGAAATTAGTATGTAGTACCTTTGTACTGTATTTTCCCCCCAAAAATCTATTAGTAAGGTCTTTTTAAATATTTTATTTCCTATTACGGTAACTCGTACGGTATTCTGGATTTTTCAAAATTATTTTAAATTTGTTATTCTCTTTTGCCTTATCCATTTAATTTTTTGAAGTAAGATTCATAATTCAATTTAATAACTAATAGATATTTATCATCATTTAATTATTTAAATTATAGATAAATTTGATAATGCAATAATGGATTTTTTTTAAAACATTCTGCAATAATGGATAAGTGTCCATATGATTAAAATATTTGTAGTTTAAAATTTTTTAAGCAAAAAATTTGTAGTTAATTATAAAATAATGAAAATTAATATGAATAAGAACTTAATTGATAATCCATATTCGTTGAATAATAATAAAACAAATAGAAATTAATATGCACGTGGAACTTGATAATCCATGTACATTGAATAATAAGTTTTTTCTTTTTTTGAAATTTTTATTTTTTATGAATTGTCGTAATTAAATTGAATATTTAATTAATTAAACATATATATCTTTAGTTTAGGTTAATTGAAAATTATAATTGTAATTTTCTCAATTTTTTCCGTTATAAATATTAATAATTACGACTAATTTCCCTTAAAAAAATATATATAATTACTTTTATATATCATTAATTTATATCATCTTCATGCTATTGATTTTGTTGGTTTCAAATTAAAAAAAAAATTCATAATATGTGACACTGCCCAACTAACAACTATTTCATGCAATGTCATTTATCTAATTAGTGCCAGAAAATAAAATGATATTTAGTTGCGTTAACAATAGCAATAGAGCATTATTATTTGCGTTAACAAGAAAATAATTACATTATTATTTAGTTGATGTTAAAAATTAGTTATTCCTTTTTGGATAACGTAATCTTATAAAATTTTAGCATACAAAAAAAAATTATTAAATTTCATATTATTTATTTTTTTAAAAAATAATTTGATATCTATTCTTTCTGTGAAATGTACGAGTGAAAATCTAGTATATATAGATGATGAAATCGTTTAAGGAGGAATAGAAATATGATAATAATGAGATACTATCAAGAATTTTCAAGGGGAAGTAGTTCGGATTAGGAGACTGTAGTAATCCCTAAGAACCGATAGAATCCGATAAGAAGATAAGAACAGAAGCAAAAATCAATGTAAATAAAAATCAGACGTCACCGCATAGTTCACCACCATAATAATGAAAATGACCAAAATATCTTTACTAAATGCAAAAAGAGTTGAGCTATTTGAATAAAAACATATTCAAAAATTCTAACAAAACTAACAGGTGGCACAATTCTATTTTTCAACACATCACGTCACTTTTACATCAACATCAATCACTTATGACACATGTCACTTTTGTTACATTTTTTATAACTCCTTTTGTCCACTTAGAATTTCCCATACAAAAAAAGTGGGAAAATTACGGCTAAACTTTACCTCAGTATTTTTCATTTAATTAATATATAGATGTCGGTCGGTTTATATAAACTCATATATATGTCAAAGATTTGTGTAGCGTGGGTATCAAACAAGGACAAATGATTGTTCATTCAAAGCCTAGGATTGAGACAACTACAATGTTTAGCTGCACCAAAATTTGTGGCAATTTTGTGAGGCAGTGATAGACTAGAAAGGCTGTCTCGGTGTCTTGTTCTACACTTGGTATGCATTTTATTGTCTCATGCATCATCTTATAAATTGTAGGTACGTGATATTAGTCGACTAATATGTCTAGACTATGTTAAATTATAGAGCTTAGTATAATTTTTTGTTACGTCACGCAGTATACGTACATGGATCTTGTGTCAGAACGTAATATCAGTCTCTGTTATTTTGACATCTGTCCAAGTTATGTATCTTTAGGATTCCAGACCTATAATCTTAACTATATTTTCTAATTAGGAAAATGATACTAAAGTTAATAAAAATGCAATATTTAGTTGATCACTTGTAAAAGTATATTTTCTAGTTATGGTAGACGAACTACTTTCTATTGACTGATGATCGATAACAAAAAGCAAATTGAGTTGGTATCGATAAATATATATCACTAGCTAGTCGTCAAAGTAATAATAATAACGTAATAGAATCGAATAATAATCGATGTATGTGATTAGTTAGGTGAGAAATTTAATTTAAGTATAAAACATATCTTCTTTTATTTTTGTTTTGGATTATTTTCTCCTTTTTCTTTGCTTACCCTAGAAGAGAAAAAAGTATAAAATATATATGTATTAAAAATTAAAGAGGGAGTTGGAGAGTGTTGAGAGGACCACAAGGTATGTTAAACTCAATCATGTCATGTCATCACTTTTTATCCACACACATGGTGGCCAATATGGTTTCAATTTACCAATTATCAAGAATTCAATCTTCACTAGAAAGCAATTATCACTTTTCAATTTAAAAAACTTGAGCACTTTTGCTTGAAAAAGTACTAATTGGTTAGGCACTTTTATGATTGAGTTAGATTTATTATGATGATTCTTTTTGGTGCACCTTAGATTTACCAAGGGTCATTAACTCGTTGATTCTAAGTTACGCTGTTGATTCTAAGCCAGAAGTCAATTAACTAACTAAACATGTAATAACAATGTATTTTCAATTGATAATAAGTGAGAACTTGTGTAACTAAACATGATTTTATTATAATCACATTGAGATGTGCATAAATTGTAAGTAGCATTTCACAAATATTTATACAGTTTGCAATGTTGTTTTAGAACCTTAAACAATCATGAATATAATTAGTTGAACTACAATTTAACTTATATCATTTAATGTAACATGTATACACACACTGGTGGTGAGAACCTATATATATAGCATTACTCAAACAATTAAATTAGAATGCCAATTAGTTGACCTCTTAGCATCTCATGTTTTGGATTTTGAACCATATATTTTATTTAACAAAAAGTTTGTAATAATATCAGCTCCTATTACTATGGTGCCAGTGAGAAAAAATTCTAGTACTCCATGAGTACTCACTCTCAATACTAAACTCCACTAATTTCTCGACATTCGTGAAATTTGAGGCCCACTTGACCACTTCACTAACCCGTACTTAACACCATGAACTATCTTAATTAATTAAATAAAAATCTTCACTTTTCTTTTCATTTCCTATTTTCCAATTAATATCTTTTTTATTATCCAATTTCCTATTCTCCAACTTCTCCTTTTTGTTCATGATATAACCCGTAAAAATCTACACTTTTTTTTTTTCTCATTTGACTTTTTGTTTATATTTTTTGTTGTGGGCAACGGGTAACACATACATATTCACATTTATCAATAATTTAAGACAAAAATTTTAACAAAAAAATTAATAATTTTACGTGTTACCCGTTGCCCGTGATAAAAAAATATAAAGAAAAAATCAACTTAAAAAAAAAAAAGAAAAAGTGTAGATTTTTACGGGTTAAATCATAAACAAAAAGAAAAAGTTGGAGAATAGGAAATCGGATAATAAAACGGATATTAATTAGAAAATAGAAAATGAAAAGGAAAATGAAGATTTTTAATTTAATTAATTAAGAGAGTTAACGGTGTTAAGTAGGGGCTAGTGAAGTGGTCAACTGATGCCTATAGTTTACAAATGTCAAGAAATTAGTGGAGTAGAATATTGATGGTTGAGTACTCATAGAGTACAAGAATTTTTTCTGTGCCGGTGAATAAGATGGCAGAATAAGGAGGGGACAGATAGTAGTGGTAGGAGGTACATGTTAATTTTCTATTAGAACACATTGTGCCAGTTTTTCTATTAGAACACATGTCCAATAGACACTTGTCATGTATACACTGAACTCCATAAAATGGTGTCCAATGAATACCATAAAATGTTTACACATTGTGCGACAGGTACAATAAAAATTTCAATCTTCCTAAACCTACTTATTTAAAATATTATTTCAATAAATAAATAATTAAATTTCATTTTCAAAAAACTATTAAAATATATTGGACACCAATAAAATATATTAATTTTATCCTAGAAATGCTGTCGGCAGTTTTAACTAATAATACTATAGTCGGACCAAACCATAATTTGTTTTATTATATTTTTTTTCTTCAATTAAAAATTGTGTTTGGTGGGCTAATTTCTCAAAGTGACAGCAATTGGGGATTTTTATCTTATGTCAACAACTCGATGCTGCTCTTTCTTGGACAGTCTTGTTTTGGAAGAACTCAAAAGCCTAAAAATATTTGTCTATATCTAATAAATACTAGACGTTATTATGTATAATACTGGGCCATGGGATTATGTCATGTTACTATATTTAGCCTTTTTTCGTTTAAATTTAAATAAAAAAGTCTACCCAATCTTCTTTGAAAAGAAAATGGGATACATAATAATGAGTTGGAAGATCTCAAATAAATCCATGAAAGGATGAGTCATAAGTCATAAACTATATATCATATATCATCAATTTTAATAATAATAAAATGAATGATTATTTATTGACTTAATTCAGAAGAGAGAATAAAAAAATTTGTTGAGATTTATGATAATTAATTGAAAGGGTGGTTAAAAATTAGAACAAGTGTCACATTAGTTAGATACTCAAGTTTCAAACGGGAAGTTCCTTATTCGAATCACACATACCTCTCTTTTTCCCTTATATTCCCAATGCATATTAAAAAAAGAAAAAAAAAACGATAGAAAGTTTATGAAAAAGGTATAGGACCAATGGCAATGGATGTGAGGCATGGCCCTTATACATTTATTATTATCATAATCATCAAGTCATCATGTAGTAAGACAAATGAATTTCTTTTATTTCATCTAAAAGAATGGAAACAGGTTATAAAGGCGGTACTCTTGTGAAATGCAAAACATTTTATGACAACTG